>CM021105.1:626147703-626188987 GCA_007115665.2 Sequoiadendron giganteum | reverse complement strand
CAAAAAGTTCAAATGCCTTGCCTCACATGCCTTGCCTTGAAATGCTTCAAGGCAAGGCATTTGAACTGTTTGACTGAATGCATTCAGTCACTGTCAAACAGTTCAAATTCCTTGCCTTGATGCATTCAGTCACTCACTGTCACTATCAAGTGTCAAATAGTTCACATGCCTTGCTTGTGCTTCCACATTTTGCAGAAATTCCAGCAAATAAAATATTTAAATAAATTAATAATTATAAATTTATTGAAGTTTTTAGTTTTAACTTTTATTTCATTTTCAATTTTAAAAAATTTCTGAAAAAAATTTATTTAAGGCTGCTGGCTAAGCGAATCCCTCAAAGGGATGCCAGCTCATGGAAGAGGCGACGATGTCGCCTTCCATGAGTTGGCTTCCCTTTGAGGGATTTGCTCTGTTGCCGATGCCCTAGCCTAGTTGAGACTGAGAAACAGGAGACTCGAACAAGCATATAAAAAATCAAAATTCTAAATAGTAAATACCTGTTGAGTGTTGAATAATGATGCCCTTGGAAAATCCAAAAACCTTGATCTCTCCTCTAGTTTAGTTTGTAGTTTGCACATTCACTCTCACGCAGTCTCCAAATGCTCGCACAGGCACGCATGGGTAGGGTAGAACCGTAGAAATGAAATAAAAGTCAAAACAAAAAAAAATAAGTTACATAAGATAATAGTTAATACATTTCGATATATATAATTCATATGTTGGTAAATATATTTTGGTAATAAGGCAATGGAGTTCGCGGGTGAAAAAGTGCAGGAGTGAAAACCTGTAGCGAGCTCAAGGAAATTGCAGGGCGACTGGGCTATGGAGGAAGAACTTGAGAAGAAGGAAAAGGTCGAATCTCTCCCCCAAATCGTAGGACATATCCCCTAGTGGGTATTCAAAAATGGAGAATGGGTAGACAAATGCGAGCCATCCCATCTCCATTTGAGAAACTCTTCAGGTTACAATTAGAAGAGCATTCGACTAGTTAAACACAATTGGATTCCATCTCAAAAGAACAACCAAGAGAATTCCTCAGAGGCACAAAGGCATGGGTGGATCTGGGAAAATGTCCGTAAGGGAAAACCCTCAGACATGAATTGGCGCAGCAAAGGTAAATCCATCCTGGTGCGAACTAGTAAATTCTGGAGAAACAAGAACCCGAGAAACTTGAATAATGGGAAAACACATCAAAAGTCTAGGGATCATCGAAGAATGCCAAACCAAAGAGATTTCGATCTGCTCACCCGAAAATCTAACAGGAGGGCAATGCAACACAAACCAAATTCAAGCATTGGGCTATGCCCCCGGGTAAGCAAACTCTTCCAATTGCCTTCGGACACAATTGAATGAAGAGTAGATCACCTAACGGAGTTAGCGATGTTTACTAAATGGACAGGTCATGGATGCCCAAGCGAGGAGATCAAAGCCTGGTGGAATTTTTTTTTTCAAAACTAGGTAAGCATAAGCCAACTTCCAAACTCTTTTTTCCTCATAGAATTCAGTGATCAAAACATAAAATTTGAAATACTTAATAGAAAACCCTTGTTCATGAATGAACATAGCTTCCATTGTCTAAACTGGAAGGCTAATTTCAACTGCTGGAATTATAAAATAAATCAAATTCTCGTTTGGCTCAAACTAATTGACCTACTTTCAAAATTCTAGAATTTAGATGACCTAATTTTCATTGGTGATGCCCTTGGGGTGTGCCTAGGTGTAAATGAAGACTTTATTAATGGAGTAGAAGGAGCCATTGCAGGCATTCTGGTTAAAATAGATGAAGGGGTTGGGATTTACAAAAACCTACAAATATTGACAAAATACAGAAACTGGCAACAGGAAATTGAGATTTGGGCAAGACATGAACACAAAAAATGCTTGTTCAGAGAATCCTACTTAAGAGGGCCCCTCAAATACTGGAAAGTCCTTCACCGTAGAAAAAGAAAACTCAACTTCAAACCTAAACTCCCATGTCCCAAGCTCCCCTTTGTCAGAAGCTCTCCCTAAAAAAGCCACCTCAAGTCCAGACCTACAACCTATAGGTAAAATGGGGTTGACTCCTCACAATCTGGAAACTCAACTCAAGGAACCTGTTAGCTCTCAAAAACGCAGGCAAGATGCCTCAAGAGGATGCCAATCTCTTGATGCACTTCAGGGTAACAAACAAGATTAACAGAACTCAACCTTCTACTCTTTAGGTGCTACCAAACCTTGGCGGGTATACCTTTTTGAATTGGGAAGACTTGACTTATGATTATCCTTCTTACAATGATTTGTCCACAATGGCAAATGACAGTGAACAAAATGAAATCAAACTTGATAGCAATCTTCTGATATAAATCCTAAAATTATTAATTAACTGATATAAAGAAATTGAATGAATTCAAATAATGAAGTGCCGAGACCAGTGCCTTGTTGGGTATGTAGAGTCAAATGAAATAGAAGTGGGCAACTTATTCTAGCGGAAAATCAAATTACAGGCATATGATCTATTCATAACTTGTATAAACAATGCAAGATTATGACTACTAAGCTCTTCTTTAATAATCCAGATGAATCTTCCTGATTACTGTGATCAATGAAACAGATTTAATCTCTACTTGAGAGAACCAGTTAATTAATCACACAAATACAGCAAATGTGCATTAACAAACTGAACATAAACTTGTTATGCCAATTTAAACAACCAGAAAGAATCAAATTGGAGACAGCTTTAGCAAGACTTTTCAATAAACTCAACAGACAACTGATACCAAAAAGAACGTGCCACACCAGCTAATTCCCATTGAATTCACCATTTTAAAAACATGCACATAGTCTCTAGAATGAGAACTTTATTCTATTGTGCCCATTCCTAATCTACTATATCTATCTATTCTCAAATCATCCCCCAATCAATTACAATCGGGGTGCATATATATACACCAGCATTAGAAAAACCATACGCTTCAAATTCATGTCGGCCACCGTAGAATTCAGGAAATTCTCACATGTCGGCCTTCAATAGCATTCATATGTCGGCCATAGCATTTTTATTTTAGTTATCCACCAATCGGCGAGACATATCGTATTGTCATGCCGAAGGCAATTCAATCGTTATCTTCCCGTGCTCACACCTGCTTGCCAAGAGAGAGCCAATCCTTCACCAATAGCAAATGAAAAGAAACCCATAGTAACCCATCGGCGAGACAAACACACCTTGCCATAACATCATGTCGCAGGTCCCAACTTACACCGAAGAGCTCCCAAAATGCACCTGTTCATTGAGACAACCAAACTTCGGTAAGACACCAACCCGACACACATGACACTCGCCAATGAATCCTTCCATACACAAGTTGGGGAGACACATCAAGCTCGCTGAGACCAAATACCGATGGTATAGACATATGTCGATATGAATCACCCTGCTGCTAAAACAAAGGAATTGTCCTACCGAAGTGACCCACAATGCATAGGTCAGGGAGACACACCAAACTCACGTCAAAAGGGAACCAAACACCGTTCGGCAAGACAAAAGAAGATTGCTAAGGCACAATACCAATAGTGCCCAGTCTGGCCAAAAGGAAACCACAAACACAGTTCGGCAAGACCCGATCCATTCTTGGAGACCACATGCAGATGAAAACACTCCTGCCGAAAGACCACTCCGCAGTCGCCAAAACAAAACGAATGTCCCGCCGATGACTGCCAGCATGAAAACTTCAATCGCCGTGACATAGGAAACATCTTGACGATAGGAAACACAGATGTTTGCAAATAGAATAATGGATCGGGGAGACCCTCATATTGTCACGCCGATGACAGTTCCAACAGTGGCTCCATCTGGGGATGAATGATAGTAAGATCATTGCAAGGATCCAGAATCTTTGGGTGAGCAGACCAGACCAAACACAAAAAGAGCACAATGGAAATGGACTAGAAGCATGATGGAATGAATGCAAAATGAATGAAAAATGGAGGTGAAATACCATCCTAAACTACTATGCATGGAAAAGAATTTTAAAAAGAACAAGTAAGAGTTGTCCATGCACTGGCAACCCTCAATCCTTAGTGTGTTAACTTCTCCTATCTTGAGCTGTTACAATTTGAAACTTCAGATCATAATTTCCCCCGTCAAATACCTGGTTTTGTTTTGAGTTCATCAGATTTCTCTTGAAGACATAGATGCAATCTTTCCTATCACTAAAAGTTTTTAGAGAATCACTATGCTTAGCTTGGCCCAAAATCCATACACCATTCTGTAATTTATATTCTTCATTATGAGACAAACCTCTGCCAGTATACAAAATGCATACATATTTAATGCAAAATTTTGTATTATCTCTCTCACTGTTATGTATTATGAAACACTCTCCCAGCTGTATGAAAAATTCACAATCAAAGTTCTTCTCTTGAAAGACAAAAAACTATGCCATATCATTGTTGTCTGAAACAAAAATATCTGAAACCATTTGCTCTTCTTTGATACTACCGTTTAGATACAACACTGGATCATGACTCATGTCTTCACTATCATGCATATGTGAACCAATAAAATCTGGACTTCTATCATCCTTGGTATGCAAACAAATTTCTTTTCCACATGAGTTAGAAATTTCAGAATCACATACCTCATTTTGAATGAACACAGATTTTTGATCAACACCAAAAGTTTCACTATCACTCCAAGAAATGCACTGGGAGTCATAAAAATCTTTACACAAAGATCTTTCACTGTCAAAACAATTGTAAGTTGGACACAAAACCTCAAGATCACCTTCATGAGCACATCCCTGGTATTTAGAAATTGACAAATCTGAAATCTGTTCACTGACAAGTGAACAAGTCTCAACATTTTCATCACTACAGTTATACTCTTCACCTTTGTCATCATCAAGAAGAAATCCAAGACCATCAGAGAATGGGAAATCAGAAACATTATCAGCACAATCATTTATTCCATTATTTTTCTTGTCTGAAATTATCTCCTCTCTTTCATAAAGTGGGTTTGAAAATTCCTAAAGTTCATTCATGGGGATACCTCTGCAAAATATCATCTGATCCTCATTTAACTCTTCGTCATACAATGGGTTTGAAAAAGTTTGGAAGTCACTTTCAAATGTACAAACCTCATCATCATCAACTGTATCATCATAATAGGTCGAATAATCCCTTGATTGTAGATCAAAATCCTCTGGTTCATCAGAATCAGAATATTCACTGGATTCTTCACAACATGCACTGCTTTCCTTGTCACAATTTGTGATGCAAGAGAAATCTCTTGTACCTTCATTTTCCTCATGCAAGCTATCACATGAATCATCTTGATTTGGACATGTCTTATCTTCTATTGGATGCACCATCTGATCAACTTCTCTATACTCATTAGAAATACAACAATTGGATTCAACATTGATAGTGTTCTCATACCTTATTTCCTAGGACAGCGCCCGTATGAAGTTAAAAGAAGAGCCTTCTGCCTCAATCCTTTTCTTTTGCTCTGATGTCTCTCCTTCATTCTCTTCCTTCTGATCAACAACAATTAGTCTCTTTATCTCTTCTTCAGTAAGTCTCTTCATGCTGTATTGAGTAGGTACCTCAACAGAATGTGGCTCTATATAATCTTCTTCAGAGTCAGAAAGGACCTGCTATTTAGGCATATGAACATTGTATTTCTAATTTGAAACATCACGCTGATAACCTTCATCCTCTAAAGATGAATACCTCTCCACAACATGGTGAAAAGTATTTGAAGTCAAATATACTGTGTGATCTTCTCTATTGTTTCCCATCAACATTCCCTCTTCTTGCATTCTCTGGACTACAACACAGTAATCTGGGGAATTTGGCATATTACAAACTCCACAAAAATAATTGTTACTTACTATATAGGTTCCCCTCTTTGTCAATGGATCAGGAGCTTCTTTGTTTCCAGGCCTAGCTGTTATAGGTTTCTCATCCTTCCAGTTTGTGTTATAAGGCATGTCATGCAACCTCGGCCTTTTTTTTCTGTAAGTATTCTCCTGTCGGTACTGATAACTACTACTTTGTTGATGAACCTTAGGATTTTCTCTTTTATCCATTATCCCTGCAACCCTCCTATTGTTTTCAATTGTCTGTGCCATCTTCTGAGCTTCAGCTAAGTCTCTTGGGAATTTATTTCTCAATTCATACCCTGCCTTAGGATCAAAAGCATTCAAATAAATACTCAGTGCTACAGAATCTGGCAACTTTGATCCAAGAGGTATTTTATTCAGCAACTTATTGAATCTACGATTAAAATCATAGACTATATCACTTTGATCTTTCTGAATGTGTATTAATTCACGAAGAGCAGCATCTAGTGCACTTAGATTCTTAAATTGCTCGAGGAATTGATCATGAAATCCTTGGAGAGAATCAATAGAGACTGCTAGCAACCTATTGAACCAATCCCTAACGTCTTCAATAAGTGATATCATGAATAGCCTCATGTGTAAATCTTCATATGGCACACCCAAATCCTAGATGAAATCATTGAAACTTCTTAGATGCTCTTCAGCAGTGATTGCATCACTCCCTATAAACTTTGGAACAAGACCTCTCCAACTGCCATCCATTGGAAAAGGGGATAATTGAATCCCTGACAAATCAAACTGTCTGATCATTGTTGTGTATTGATGAGGGGGGGCATTAGGTGGGTATTGATGCTGGTACATCAGACCACAATATTGTGTATGTTGATATGGCATATACTGCTGACCATGAGGAGCTCTAGCATGACCTCCCCTGAACTGAGATCCTCCTCCATTCATCTTTGAACAACTGCAAAAATTCTTTCAGAGTCGCCACCTACTTTTCCAAAAGTAGGAAAATCATTATTTCTGATCTTTTCCCCAGTGGAATCACTCAATCTGAGACTTCTAAAATTACAACTTTTCTACACTAACTCTATTTGATGGTCTTCAACTGAATTTTCTGATGTATTCCCCAGCAGAGTCGCCAATTTGTTAGCTCTCAAAAATGCAGGCAAGATGCCTCAAGAGGATGCCAATCTCTTGAGGCACTTCAGGGTAACAGACAAGGTTAAGAGAACTCAACCTTCTACTCTTTAGGTGCTGCCAAACCTTGGCGGGTATACCTTTTTGAATTGGGTAGACTTGACTTATGATTATCCTTCTTACAATGATTTGTCCACAATGGAAAATGACAGTGTACAAAATGAAATCAAACTTGATAGCAATCTTTTGATCTAAATCCTAAAATTCTTAATTAACTGATATAAAGAAACTGAATGAATTCAAATAATGAACTGCAGAGACCAGTGCCTTGTTGGGTATGCGGAGTCAAATGAAATAGAAGTGGGCAACTTATTCTGGCAGAAAATCAAATTGCAGACATATGATTTGTTCATAACTTGTACAAACAATGCAAGATTATGACTACTGAGCTCTTCTTTAATAATCTAGATGAATCTTCCTAATTACTGTGATCAACGAAACGGATTTAATCTCTACTTGAGAGAACCAGTTAATTAATCACAGAAATACAACAAATGTGAATTGACAAACTGAACATAAACTTGTTATGCCAATTTAAACAACCAGAAAGAATCAAATTGGAGACAGCTTCAGCAAGACTTTTCAATAAACTCAATAGACAACTGATACCAAAAAGAACCTACCACACCAGCTGATTCCCATTGAATTCACCATTTTAAAAACATGCACATAGTCTCCAGAATGAGAACTTTATTCTATTGTGCCCATTCCTAATCTATTGTATCTATCTATTCTCAAATCATCCCCCAATCAATTACAATCGGGGTGCATATATATACACCAGCATTAGAAAAACCATACGCTTCAAATTCATGTCGGCCACCGTAGAATTCAGGAAATTCTCACATGTCGGCCTTCAACAGCATTCATATGTCGGCCACAGCATTTTAATTTCAGTTATCCACCAGTCGGCAAGACATATCGTATCGTCATGCTGAAGGCAATTCAATTGTTATCTTCCCATGCTCACACCTGCTCGCCAAGAGAGAGCCAATCCTTCGCCAATAGCAAACGAAAAGAAACCCATAGTAACCCATCGGCGAGACAAACACACCTCGCCATAACATCATGTTGTAGGTCCCAACTTACACCAAAGAGCTCCCAAAATGCACATGTTCGGCTAGACAACCAAACTTTGGTAAGACACAAACCCGATATACATGACACTCGCCGATGAATCCTTCCATACACAAGTCGAGGAGACACATCAAGCTCACCGAGACCAAATACCGACAGTATAGACATATGTTGATATGAATCACCCCGTCGCCGAAACAAAGGAATTGTCCTACTGAAGTGACCCGCAATGCACAGGTTGGGGAGACACACCAAGCTCGCCATGATGGTCCACCAAAGACCAAACTCACACCGAAAGGGAACCAAACACCGTTTGTCAAGACAAAAGAAGATCACCAAGGCACAATACCGATAGCGCCTAGTTTGGCCGAAAGGGAACCACAAACACAGTTCGGCGAGACCCGACCCATTCGAGGAGACCACATGCAGATGAAAACACTCCTACCGAAAGACCACTCCACAGTCTTCAAAACAAAACAAATGTCCCGCCGATGACTACCAGCATGAAAACCTCAATCGCTGTGACACGGGAAATGTCTTGCCGATAGGCAACATAGATGTTTGCAAATAGAATAATGGATCGGGGAGACCCTCATATTGTCATGCCGATGACAGTTCCAACAGAACCCATGGTTGAGAAACCTAGTAATACAGAGCTAGCTCTAACTGCCCTAATGGAAGGGGCTTAGGATCTTCAAAAAGACATAAAATTTTAATTAGGGATTCTATCCAAAGAAACAAGGGCACAAGATCCTAATCCCCTGCCACCTCAAGTATCAGAAAAAGAACCGACACAACCTGACCCAAACCCTCTAAGCCTATCTCTGCAAGGCACCGTAGGGGTAAATGCTCAATCAGAAGATGAGGGTAGCTACCTTCAATCAGAGGAAGAATTGGACCCATGGGAAGAATTAGAGGCTGGGGAATTATTAGAAATAAGACAACTAGAGCAATCCGAATCCATGTTAAAAGCTCCAAACTTTAAAAAGAAATCCAATAGAGATAGGATGTCAAACAAAGTCAAACTGTTAATAGCAGGCAATGCATCAAGACAACAAAAAATTCTAGTTGGGAAGGAAAACATCCTTCCCAGAACATAATGAGGATTATATCATGGAATGTCAGGGGCATCAATGTCCCTAACAAATGGTGCATGGTCAAGCATCAAATTAACCAATCAAAAGCAGACATCGTGCTCTTATAGGAAACAAATGTAGTGAAGAAATCCAGAAGAGACTGGACTTTTGGAGACCATGGAAAGGTCATTTAAAGGAAGCGACATGTGCCTCAGGTGGACTTGGAATCCTCTGGAACCCCCTGATCTAATTAGGATCTAGACTAAATTACAGAATTGATTGCTTACTTTTAATAACTTAGCAGAAATTTAATACATGCATACATTATTGAACGGATGCATTAAAAAGTTAAGGTGAAAAACAAAATTGAGAGAGAAGAAGATAGAAAGTGCAAACGATCTGATAACGGAGTTTGCCACAAACGTGACTACGTCTCCGGGTCCACTCCAATAGAGTGAGACCGATCTGATTAATCTCCAAAAACAGAATTACAAATGCACCAAGAGCACTTTGGCAGCATGACAATACTCCGACATACAAAATGGCTCAAAAATCCCTCTTCAAATCCTCTGACACCTATTTTCTCTCACCACTTAACTTGAAAAATTCTCTATATCAAACTCACTCCTAAACCCCCCTTCTATACAAAAATTTCACCCCAAATTGGTGAAAACCATAAGATTTACAAAATTTTCCAAATCCCCTAAAAACAACTAAATCTCCCAATTTTACATAAAAATCTCCAAAACAATCTATGGGAAATATTATTTTAGCCCTTTTTGGTTTTTGAATATTCAGGCTAACCATTCTTTTTTTAGGAGTTTATATTTTATGAAAAGTTGTTTGTTTTAATTTTAGGGGAGTTGTTTTAATTTTTAGGCATTCGACTTCAAAATACTTATCAAAAACAACCGATGCCGAAACAAGCTCAAAGCCATCCAATGGCTTATCGGTGGTTGTTAGTTTTGTTAACCGGCCGGTTTGGGGTTCCAAACCCACCGGCTCTAATTTTTAAACAAAAAAAACCCAAACAATCCATTAATCCAAACTGCCCACCGCCTACTCAGTGCTAGCGGCCGTTGCGTGGTCTACCGGTTCGCCAAATTTCTCGCCAACGGAGGGTGGGAGTTCGAATCCCCCCACTATAATTTTTAGCAAATGTAACAACTTTCAGCTATCAACGCTGGAGGAGATAATAGAGACACGTGTCATGCCAAGAGGGCGCCACATGGCGACCTCTCATTGCTTGTCATTGTTGACGTGGATGAGAACTATCACTAACATGGATGCCGACTAGATGATGACGTGTCCCGCCATGTGGCACCCAACGATGTGCCACATGGCCTTTTTTCCTCTAAAGATGACATGTGTTAATTGGTGATTGGCTAAGAACGCTGACTATTTGCTGACTATACCATGTTGATGTCAGCAAAGTCAACCCATCTTTGACTGCTCATATCTCGAGCATACAACGTCAAATTTCAACAAAACGAACGTCATCGGAATCATCTCGACAAGCTTTTCGCGATGATGTTGGTTCCGTTGATTTTTGAGATGATCATTTTTTTGCCTTCTGGATGCCCCTGATCCTAGTTTGACCCAAAGTTTGACTGGCCATAACTTGTTCAAATGAACTCATTTTTGCATCGTTCAAGTTGCATTGGAATCAGGACATCGAGCTCTTTCTGATGGTGTAGATTTTGGAGAGAAATGAGAAACTTCAATTTTCATTGAAAATATCCACCGGATCACCCCCTATCCATAGAAGGTTCAGTGGAGAATGAGGAAAGTAACTGAAAACTTCTCGAGTTCAAAGAACTAAAGAAAAACATCCCTTTCTTTTGTGTCAACACATATGGACTAGTCCCCACAGTAACAAAGAAACAAGTCTGGGACAAAATAACAAGCGAACTAGAAAATAGAAAAGTACAATTAGGAATTATAGCAAGAGACTTTAATGCCACATTGAACAATGAGAAGAAACAGGGTGGTTTGGGGAGAATCATGGCTGTCCAAAAAGATTTCCAGAAATTCATAGACTCCAACCATCTAAAAGATATAATCACTAAAAATGGAACATACACTTGGTCTAATAGAAGGAAATGATTCACCAACATTGTAGAAAGGCTTGATAGATTCCTCCTATGAGGAGATTGGGGGGACTTGGCAACCTCTCTAGAAGCCCAAATCTTACCACTGACAGGCTCATATCACTTCCCCATCACCCTTACCCTTGGTCATGATGTCCCTCCCTTAGGGAGCCCCTTCAAATTCGAAAATACGTGGCTAAGAGATAATCAGCTCCCAAATCTAATTGAACAGTGGTGGAATGAAACCAAATTTGGGGACAGTACCAGCGTTTTCAAAATCAGTAAAAAATTAGCCCACATCAAAACTAAACTCAAAGAATGGAACATTTCTCACTTCAAAAACATATTTCAGGAGAAGGTAAGAGTGGAGCAGGAAATCAAAACACTGAATGAACATGTCATAGAAAACGGAATGGATGGAGAGTATTTTGAAAATGAAAAATACCTGAAGAAGGAACTCTCAGAACTACTAAAAAAAAAAGAATGCTACTGGCGTAAAAAATCAAGGGAATCTTGGTTGAAAGAAGGAGATAGGAATACCAAATTATTCCACAAATCAGCCATTGCAAACAAAAATAGAAATAAAATCGCAGAAATCGAAAAGGAAAATGGTGAAGTGACTCAAACCATTGCAGAAGTTAATAAGGAAGCAACCAACTTCTTTGCAGAGTTGCTAAACAAAGGCTACCCCGGAAAGAGAGCTATTATAGACAAGCTACTGAGGTCTATTTCTTCTCTAATCAATGAGGAACAAAACCGCCTTCTATTCCAAAATATTCCCCTAGAGGAAGTCAAAAAAATAATTTTTAAGATGAACCCAAACAAAGCCCCAGGTCCGAATGGTTTTCCAGTTAGCTTTTTTCAGAAGTTCTGGCACATAGTGGGAGAGGATCTAGGAGCAGCAATAGAGGAATCAAGGAAAAAAATGACTATGCTGGGAGCCATGAATCATACGTTCTTAGCCATAATCCCCCAAAAAAAGGACCCACAATCTATGAGTGATTTTAGACCAATAGCCCTCTGCAATACAGTGTACAAAGTTGCCACCAAAATAATTGCGAAACGACTTAAATTCGTTCTGGAAAAAGTAATCTCAGAAGAACAAATCAGCTTCGCTCCAGGCAGGTCAATTGTGGAAGGAATAATCACATCACATGAAACCATCCACACTGCAAGGAAAACTAGAAAAGCCTGCATGCTTTTGAAGCTGGATATTCTTAAAGAATATGACATGGTAGACAGACAATTTCTACTAGAGGTCCTAAAGAAATTCGGTTTTGGATCAAACTAGATCAATTGGGTCAACAGTTGTATCTCCACAACTAAATTCTCAATTCTGGTGAATGGCTCAGCCCATGGATTTTTCTCTTCCTCCAGAGGATTGAGACAAGGTGATCCCCTCTCCCCTTTTCTGTTTATAATAATGGCAAAAGTCTTGGGAAGGGGAATCCAAAACTTAGTCAGAGAAGACAAGTGGAAAGGCATCCGAGTAGCAAATGGTCTGGAGCCAGTATCTCATCTCCAATTTGCAGATGACACAATCCTAATAGGGGAGGCAAGCAGAAGAGATGCAAGGACTATTAAAACCTTCCTAGATGAATATTGCAGGGCTTCAAGTCAAAGCATCAATTGGGGAAAATCAGACATCTTCTTTCTGAACACTCAACCAAGCATGCAGAGGACTTTAGCCAAAATATTGAATCTAAAAGTGGCCAGGGCAATTTTTGGGAATGCCACTATTTGCAGGAGTCAACAAAAAATTATATTGGGAAAACCTAATCAATAACTGCAAAGCCAGAATGGGTACCTAGAAAGAAAAATGGTTGTCCTCAGCATGAAGATTTCTCATCGAAAAATCAGTTCTCTTAGCTATTCCAGTATACTCAATGTCCTGCCTAAAGCTCCCTAAAGTAGTAGAAGATGACCTCAATCAGATATTTAGGAGATTCCTCTAGTCAGGAATAGGAGTTCACAATAAATTTCCCCTATTGGCCTGGGACAAGGTCTGTAGACCCCAAGAGGCTGGGGGAGCAGGACTAAGGCAATTAGCTATAATGAACTAGGCCATGGGAGCCAAATTGGCCTGGGATATCCACTCTAAAGAGAACCAAAAATGGGTCAAAATTCTAAGGAGAAAATACCTAGACTTTGGTGCCCCGACCAAAATTCTCACTACAACCAACACTCCAAGAGGCTCAGTTATCTGGAACTTCATCCTAGATAGCAGAGACATAATTTCTCAACATGTTACCTGAGAAATCAAAAGTGGGGAAATTGCATCCTTTTGGAACAATTTTTGGGGTGGGAAACCCCCCTTATGCAACTCCCCCAGCCTAGAGGCAATAAAGGAGGAAACTACCAAACTTTGGGGGGACAATGTGGCAGATTTTGGGAGAAACATATCTAATCAAGGTGCCAGCTCATGGAGCTGGAAGGATTTATAGATCCTTAATGCCTCACAAGTTCAAAAGGATAGCCTATCCAGAATCCTCAAGGACAGATTCTTCATCCCTTCTTCAGGCCCAAACACGATCTGCTGGTGTGGTTCTGCCAGTGGATCATACAAGGTTAAACTAGGCTACAAGGTGAAGGAGTTATATTTAAAAAAAAAAGATTGGCCCTGTAAATTATTCTGGGGCAACAAATGCCTACCCAAGGCAGGGGTCTTTGCTTGGTTGGCAGTTCAAGGGAGAATCCTCACAGTGGACAGGCTATCCACCTTCGGTATCCAAGGCCCGGGTAGATGCATCTTATGCAAAGCCAGCAAAGAAACAACAAACCATATCCTCCTGCATTGCCCTATGGTGTATGAATGTTGGAAGATGGTAAAAAAAAACTTGCCCTTCAAACCCCCATTCTTGCAGATTTTCCCTCATGGTTCAAAATGTAGCAACAAAAAATAGGCAAATCAGTGTTTGGAGGAATCTGGCGGGCCATCCCATCATTGGTAATCTGGGAACTTTGGAAGGATAGAAATAGGAGAATCTTTCAAAACAAAGAACTGAACAAAGACAAGCTTTGGAAAAAAATCGAAAAGGCAATAGTAGAAGTAGTAAATGAAGAAGCTTGAGCCAACACATCGAACCAGAGAACCTTCACAAATTGGGACGATTGTCTACTCAAAAAATTCAAAGACCTAAAACCACCTCTTTTGTCTGGGAACGGGTCAAGCAAGCCAACAAAAATCAAGACGGCAGAAGTAATTTGGCAGGCTCCAAAGCCAGGATGGATCAAAATAAACTTTGATGGGGTGGCCCATGGCTATCGAGGCCCAGGAGGTGCGGGCTTTGTTGCAAGGGACTCCCAAGGAAATCGTTTAGCAGAACTATCTTTACAACCAGGCTTCTGCACGAACAATGAAGCTGAGTTCAGGGCAGCATCTCAAGGTCTCCAATTGGGAATTGATCTGGGTGTGCAAAAAGTACATCTGGAAGGAGAATCATTGATAACAATAAACACAATCAGTCGTGGCTCCATTCCAAACTAGAAATTAAATCACCTCCTTCAACACATTAAAGAATTAACCACCAAATTTGATGAATTCAAAATCAGCCACATCTACAGAGAAGGCAATAGCATGGTAGACAAGTTGGAAAAACAAGCCTCTGAGTCACCCACATAGGCTCCACCAAGCTAGGGAGTTGAAAAAAGTCCGGCGATGCAAATCCAAAACAAAACAACCAAAAACACTAGTAGGCGCAAGGACGAGCAACAAGTCCTTTTGGATGTGACTAATCCATCAAGTGGCTAGCGTGGTGGTAGCCTCACAAACAAGTCCCAAGGCTTGAGGCAAATTTTTTGGATCTAAAACTTACCAAAAAATTAATCCTCGATCAACATTCCAGTGTTAGGCCAGCAAGCTCACACGAGTCTTCTGACGCGGGCTCAAGTTAATAGATCATGTGGATTTATGTTTGCCTATTGTTTAATAAATCACCTGAAGCCAAGCATTCTCAAAAAAAGAAAGCCCGGTCCGTTAAAAGAGCTTCGAACCTGTCTGGCAAGAAATGGAGACATCGCTGGCTTTGGACACCGAGAAGAAACAACAAGCATTTTGTGGGGAAATAATAGACAAACGACTCAGTGGGATAATGGCCTACTCTCATCCAGTTGTGCTAGAAGAAACCAAGAAGGTGTTGGGTCTGGAATTTCTCAAGGCATACCACAAGTTCAGGACAAACACGGAAATCCCAACCATGTTTCTTGCGGTCAGCCTCCACATGGGAGTCCCGAAATCTTTGGCGAAGAAGCTGACCCAGATGGTGTTTAACCACGCCTGGTTGGGTGACATCGATGGGGCCCTTGACAATTTGAATGACAATAATCTCATTCATATGCCCCAACATTACAATGTGCTAAGCATTCGGGGTCGTGAGGTAACCAAGTTCCCACTAATCAGGACAGTTGACCCTATAGGTTTCGAAAGATTGTGGGACTTTCACGATCAGAGAATCAATTTCCTCCTCAGGGCAGCGAAGCTCACCACCAACTTACCATGTGGTTGGGCCTTGTGGTGTGTGAATAATGAAGGCTTCGACATAGCCCTCCCAACTGGGGTTTCGACACAGGTGAAGAATGGATCCCGCTGGACGACAAAAATCCAAAGGAAAAAGCTCTTAGTCCAACACAACAGAATTGCAAAGCCGACTTCCCGGTGGTTGCAAATTACATAGCCGATGAGAAAAGGGTGGTGGCAGAGGATTCAGAGGAAGATGACCCTGAGAAGGTCGAGGAAGATTAAGCAGCATACTTTCCTATTTCTAAGTATAGTATAGTCAATCCTGGGTGTTTTCTAGTATAGTCTGTAATTTCTTTTTTGGCTTTGGTTATGTATCTAGGTACCTTCATAGTTAGTTGCTTCAATAGGCATGAAGCTTTCTACCATTTTCAAATTGGCTACAGTGGATAACTATCACAAAATGTAATCATATATTCTATTTTGATAATTAATATAGGGTGTTGCCCCTCTGCAGGGATTTATCTAGCAAAAAATATAAAATAGTTAATACATTTGACTTTAATAGGGGACGTGGGAAACTTTGAGGCTTGGAGACACCCAGAAGACTCCAAGAGGAGATGCCCAGAAGACTCTGAGATGCGAAGAAGACTCCCTGTGAAGGAAATATCCAAGGGACGACGCAGGGATGGGGAGACAACGGGGGGACGGCAGGGGGATGTTTCCCTAATGTCTTTGTGTCTCAGAAACGTCCTTGTCTCCAAGATGACCACTTTTTTGAGGGGGACGCGTCCCCATGGAACTATGAGATTACACAATAAGGTAGAAATAAATCACTCTAGTAGCACAAGAAAATGCCTCCTCCCAAGGAATCCAGAAAGAAGAAATAGCAAGAAACGTGTAACAACCTCCCAGCCAACAACATGATCAGCCAGAAACACCATTAAACCTTCAGTTCCTTCCATAGAAAAAACACCATCCACCACAAGGGGCAACCAAAAAACCAGGGGAACCCCCACCAACAAAAATCTTGTAGCAAGCCACAAAGGAACCCCTTCAAGGAAAAAAGGAATCAAGCCCCCAAAAGGAACAAGGCTTCTCCAAGCCACACCATGGTAGTCAGTAAACGATAGAGAGACCAAAAACACCAACACAGGGTAGAGCCACCTCCCCCAACCTAACACAAGCACCAAAAAAACCACTTCCACCATCTAGGAAGCCTTCCTAAAATACATAACCCCCCTAGAATGAAACAGGACAGGGTCTTGTTAACCACCAAGGGAGATTATAAAAAGAATCCACACTCCTCAAACTAACAAAGAAAGTGGCCACACCAAAGTCCTAGCAACACTCTAAACCAGCCTTGATAGTAGAAAAATCATTATGCACAACCTTCCAGAGGCTTTCCAAATTGAAAACCAAAGCCCAGAGATGTTTTAAGAGAGGCAACACCAAAGGTTAAGGGTGACAAAGTACCTAATAACTAGAAACCCTGAGAACCTAGAGCAGTCCTCACCACCCACCATTCCAATGAGGGCCAATCCCCATTAATGAAATGAGTCACACCAGCGGCAAAGAAGAAAGAACAAGCCTCAACCAAGAACACATGGGCACTACCAGTCGCAATAACAAGGGAAGAGAAACTTCCCAAGCCCCTCCCCAAAGCCAAAAGCCAAGTCCAAAATAGAGTGAACCAACCAAAAAAGGACACAAGAAATAAAACCAACATAGCATCACACGTTTCCACCAAAGATAGGCCAGAGAATGTCAGGAAACAAGCCATTCCACTGAGGAATGGCACACGAAAGGAAAAGCTAGCATCCCTAGTAGTGATGCCCAGAAAGGCACAGTCTAAGGAAAGATCTAGGAGGAACATAACCGCCACTAGAACAAGGGACCCACATAATGACAAGGCCATGGGAAAGCCAATAGCACCATCATCGCAAGAAGAGACAACACGGGGAGGGGCCACGAGAAGGAAAAAATCCAACGCAACACCCACTACCTTGAACCACCGCACAACAGAGACAACATTAGGAGAATGTGCCAGGAGCAACACATCAACCATTGGCCAAGTAGAAACCAACATAGAAATCATACCATCTGCTTCAGGATTCCCCTCACCTTCATCGCCCTAAATAGAAGATTTCAAAAATCCTCACCCGCACTTAATCCCGCCTAAACGTTGTAGAGTCATTGACATGCAAGTGAGTTCTTCTATTCCAATTATTGTTTTTGCATCTTCTATCTCTAGCTTGACTCTAATTTTGACTATCCTTTATGATTTTCTAGTAGATTAGATACTCAGATTTGTTGTCTCTTTATTATGTGTTATAAAAAATTCAAATAAACATCCATAAAGTAACCAAAGGTAATTTTGAAATGTCAATAACGATAACCAACATAACTGTGAACATTTGAGGTGAGTGAAACACATAAAATATAACATCATAGAAATGTGATACATGTGAACATTGAAATAATCCTCTCCTATTGACAATCACACATTAAGAAGCATTGGAAGATTGCATCCAATGGACTACTACATCCTTCAAACCTCCTCAATACAAAATACAATCATAAATTATTTTTTCTAGAATATTCATTTGATTGATACACAAAGATAGTTGTTGATTCACGTTACATTACCTAAAACTAGCAAAAAATCAACAAAACTTCAAAATAATATAAATTTCAAATTCTATTTTTTATTGGTTTACTATCTTATGTATTACAGGGAAAAGGTAGATTGAATCCCAAACATAAGGGCCATTACAACAGTATTCACCAAACTAAGTGGAACAACACAAAGGCTTATGATTTCCTTATGATTTCCTAAAAGATATTTGAAACCCTAGCTAGAACGACTATAGCAAGATTAGAGAAGGTGTGAGCTCTATGAGTAATTGAAATATGTTCATTGTATGAAACTCAAGCCCATCATTCTTTCCAAAGTGTTCATGTTTTCACAAAGACAGCTCCATGATAATCCTACAATATTACCACCTGAAATCCTAGGTTTTTAGATTTCATTTGTCATCACATTAAAAAAAATAGGAGAAAAGTATTGCATAAGAAAATCCTAAACAAATTAAACCTCATATCCAAAACCCAAAATAATTTAAATCATAGAATTTCAAACCGTCAAATTTCAAACCAAAGGATTTCAATTCTTATAATTTTAAACCCTATTAAAATCAAACCATAAGAAATAGAGGGATACTACATGTCAATGAACCCAAGTTCTATATGTGCACTCAATTAAGCATTTGAAAATATCAGGGTTTTGGGGCAACTCGATTCTTGAGCTCGAAACAAGATTTTTGTAGCCTTTTAAAAATAAATTGTTGCTTTTGAGTTAAATTTTTTTCCAGGCATGGGTCAAGGAATGTTTCAACTACCTAAAAGTTTCTTTTCCCAATGTGAGATAGCATTCCCTTCATTTAACAAATAAAAATATAATATTTTTATGGTTGTGTATAGATTCTTTAAAAGGAAAATTCACTAAAACTATGTAAGTGACTTACCTCAATATTATGCAAATTGTATCATTCTCTCAATGATGTTGATGAGAAAAATTGAGTAGATTTTGCAAGAGAAATTTATGAAATCCTAGCATTGTATAATATTTTTAAAATAAGATGAACCAAAACCTATCTCCCTTCGATTGCTGCTTTAATTTATTCATAGTAAACAAAAGTAGATATGAAAATATAAGGGTTTTATGGCTACTCAAGTTTCATTTGATTTGGAGATCCATGAGATTTTTTTAGCCTATTAAATGGATATATTAAATGTAAGTCAAAAACAATTTAGGCATGATGTGAGGAATGTTTCAGCTACACGAGAATTTCTTTTAGGCATGATATATAGTGGCATTTGTAAGTTATGATGTGACATAGTAGAATGTAAGCATACATTAAATTACAACTAAATTTTTAAAAGTGGTGAATTAGACAGTCAACATGCTTTCAACCATCTTGCATGCCTTCTCTAGCATTGTAGACCATCAATGGTGAAATGAATCTTGGTTCATTTCAAATAAGGATACACCTTCGATGTAAAAAATTAAATGCTATTAAATATGGATAAGATTATCAAATCATCTACCAACACCTTGTCATGTCATCATCAAAGAAAGAGAGAAAATTCCATAGAAATCTCATTAGATACCCCAATCACCTATTTTAGGAATTTGAGGCCCTTGAAAATTTATTTCCTCTGAGACTCCATGTCACAACCAATAGCTTCCACCAAAAAGGTAGCCCATGGTCCATTATGTGGGGGTCAAATGATTGGAATGAAACCATTGTGAGTGTGAAATTGCAATCCAATTTCCACATTCTCTAAAGCCTCATAGAGCCCATTTTGTCACCTCAAAAATGCCAAAGCCTCCATAACACTTTTAATGACATATTTTTTGTAGAAGTTGAGAAAATACAACTTCACAAAACCTCGAAGATCACCTGCATGCAAATAACCTATCACAAAAGAAGAGATGGAGACAAACAAGCAAGGGTTCTCTGAAAACTGAAAATGTATATATCAGAGAGAATGAGAGAATGAATTGATGTGAAATACAATGGGATCAATCCTTATAAAAAGGAGATCATGCAAACCCTAATAAAACCCTAATAGGAAAAACCTTAATAGAAGCCCTAATAGGATAACATTTAATAATTAATATAATTATTAAATGTCACTTTATGCAAATTAAAGTGAAATCTTAAGAAGGGAATAAAGGTAACTTAATCAACATAATTAAGTTAAAACCTTTACTCTAGCACCCCCCCTTAAGATGAGAAAAAGTGCAGCTACAAAAAAATGCAAGAAAGCAAAGGTAACTACAATGCAAGAAGGCAAACATGGGTCCCGACAACTAGGCCAGATCAGGTACCCAAATACAACCAAATCTCTGTAAAGAGGAGAAATAGAGAAAACCTCATGGGAAAAAACTCTACTCCAAAAAGAGATGCAAAAAGCCAAGAAGAACATCACTGAAGCTGAAGAAGCTACAAACAACTATCGAAAGATGACTGTTATGGTGCTGAATAACCTCTGTTGAAGATGGAAGGTCCCTTCCAAGGTGAAACCAAGGAAGAATTAGCATGAACAATATAATAACCCCCCTATCATGCTGAACTGGGAGAGCCTGACAGATCCACTGAAATGATGTGAAACACCCTGTAGTGTATGAAGGAGAAGAAACATCTAAAAGTGTGCAAGATAGCACCTGCAACTGAAAAAGTGGTGTGCAAAACAAAGCACACATGCATGAGACTGGAATCATATGGATCCATGGTCGTTGTGGAGGGACACTCACCGAACAAAGGTGTGATGGCAAACAAAGGAAAACTACACAACCCCCCATGGTATGGATTCACTGTCATCATGGAGGGATACTCACCGGACAAAGATGTGATGGCAAAACAAAGGCAAACTAAACAACCCCTCATGGCACTTTATAATAACAGTGCGAGTACAAAATATGGCACAACCTTATGTGCAAAAATCCCCAAAAGATGCATATACAATAGTGTGACACTTTATCTTAGTGTGTTTACATAAAAGATATTGCTTACAAATGATGTTCAAAATGTCCAAAAGGGACAAAGTAGGAAATACATGAAGAACAACCACAAAACTGACTATAGAATGCACCAACAGAAAAAAGAAGTGATGAGACCCACACCACTGGAAAGATGAGAAAACTAGTTTTCTGATGATATCTCGTTTGCCAAAAAATGATCTTTTGCCCAAGTTACTGCCTCTGGAATAAAACAGCTCCAAAGAGGGAAAAAAGCCAGCGCTGGGTTAAATTTGACGGTCATACGGCCGTCGCACCAAAATACTGGCTTAAATTTGACGGCCAAATGGCTGTCACCGTAAATGCACAATTAGGCTTATACATCATAAATTGTTTTTTTTTAAAAAAAAGAAAAACAATAAAAACCTTTTTTGATTTTTAAAAAAAAAATCATAAAAATACATGTTTTTTTTTATTGTAAAAAAAAACTAAAAAAAATTTAGAGGGTCGGCAGTTGTGCCGTCGCGACTAGTGTACCGTCACGGCCAGTGTACCGTCGTCGATGGTACTGTCAACCGTCGATCGGCATTAAAGCTGTCGGCGGTCAGTAGTACGCCAACCAGTGGGACAGGGCCCGCAGGCCTACAGTCGCAAGGACCTACGGGTACCCTGTACCAGGGCCGGCAAGCCCTAAAACTATGAAAAACATTATTTTTTCTTTTGTTTTTTTTTTTTAATAAAAATCAAAACATTTTACAATGAAAAATTTTTGCAGGAAAATAAATATTTTTTTGACGATTTTTTTTTTTCTGAAAAATAATTTTACCAGGCAAGGGACGGGCAAATGACCATACTGCAAAAATAATTTGCTCCAAAATTTGACTTTGTCCAAAATGGATGAATGAACAGTCGATTTAAGGGTTTTGGATTGCTGCAGATGCAATGGCAAGGTCCGTTTGAGCTAAAAATGCTTCAAAATTGCAGGTATTCCCTGGATCAAAAAAACAAACCCCAAACCCTTGAACCTCCAAAAATCTTCGAAACAAGAACAGGAAGCAACAGGTCTGGAGCTCTGATACCATGTAGAAGTTGAGAAAATACAACTTCACAAAACCCCGAAGATCACCTGCATGCAAATAACCTGTCACAAAAGAAGAGATGGAGACAAACAAGCAAGGGTTCTCTGAAAACTGGAAATGTATATATCAGAGAGAATGAGAGAATGAATTGATGTGAAATAAAATGGGATCAATCCTTATAAAAAGGAGATCATGCAAACCCTAATAAAACCCTAATAGGAAAAACCCTAATAGAAGCCCTAATAGGATAACATTTAATAATTAATATAATTATTAAATGTCACTTTATGCAAACTAAAGTGAAATCTTAAGAAGGGAATAAAGGTAACTTAATCAACATAATTAAGTTAAAACCTTTACTCTAACAATTTTCCTCTCAAAGATCCAACATAATGGCCACAAACATAGAGGTAATTTTCATGTTCACATGATATCTATGATTCACTATAAGGAAAAAATATCATAGCATAACTATAATCCCATGTTCACATGATATCTATGAGTCACTCTAATGAAAAAAATATTAATCCTAATATTAGTTATTGCTCCCCTAAAATAAAGCTAAAAAATATGTGCAAGAATGCCAATAGTAGAATCCATAGAAGTGAAGAAGAAGTCCAACCATGCTAGTCTCTAATATAAATTTTTATAATTTGACATGTACAAAAGAAAAGAGTCATACAACCCTTTCTAAACTACTAGGTTTATTTTTTTTTTTAAAATCTATTTGGTGAAAATTTGAAATTTCAATGCAGTAGTACTTAAATTTTAGGGAAAAAATAAGAAGTATGTGTCTGTCTGACCACCCTAACCCCAATAAAATGATAATTATTTTCTATAAGATTTTAGATATAAGTAGGGGACTCATGTCACGATGTGATGCATATATTTTTGTAATTTTTTTCCAAGTAAATAATTAATTATGAATTTTTTATTACAAATTTTTAAAAATATAAAAACTCATATGTCTAACCACCTTAACTTGGTCAAAAAATCATGAAATTCATTTTATTTATTTTTAATCATATATTATGCAAAGCATATAATGTGACGCATGTTTCGGATTCAAAAAATGTGATACCGTTTGAAAGCTATAAATGTTTTTCAATCAGCATATGAATCAGGACTTTAGTCGTAATTCAAATAGAAAATGAATAATAATTATTTATTAAATTCAAAGTAAAGCATAATTTATATTGGTGGAAAGCTGAGAATCTCCTTTAAAAACCCTTTTTGTTTCATCAATTTTGGGTAAAAAAAAAGTCGTTAGCCACATCTTGGGCCATCATATCACTTAGATATCACCACTTTTTGGCCCATCATGATCCTGCACATACCCAAGTTCTCTTTTATCATGAAAGGTTCAAGCTTGGGGTTTAAAGGCCTCTATTTTTGCCTAACTAGTTTTGCATTTGGCTCAAGTTCTATGGTATGTTGGGAAATTTTGGGATCAAAACCTTTTAAATCAAAAATTTCCCATGCAAAGATATCATGAACTTCTTGAAAAATTACAAAAAGAACCTCTCTATCCTCTTGAGAATAGAATCTACCAATTTTAAGGAGCTTACCTACAAATATTTCAAGCTCTTCATAGTGTTCTTCTTTAATTCGCATGTTGGTTTTTTTTCCCTTCTTAAGGTGATCATCAGAACTGAAAAATGGATTCCAAGGTAACCAAACCCTTGGGTAACTTGTTTGTCCTTAGCTATATGATATGGTCACCATACTACTACTTGAGCTTCTCTTGATTTCCTACTGAAAACATATCTTCTTCAAGAAAAAAACTAAGCACCTTCTCATCACTTTCAAAAACTTGTCAGTGAATGTTATTGTCAAGAATAGATGGCCTCACTACAACTTTAACATACTACTGCACCTTATCCTTTTTAATATCATTTGGAATGTCGAACTAAGCATCTATAGTAGCTAGTCTATCAACATGCTTGTTTTGACTTCTTGGTGTACAGACAACACATTAAAAGCTTTAAAATCCTCTATCATATCCCGATACCTTATTTTTATAGGACTTAAGAACATCATTTTTAGTCATATGTAAGCTCTTACTTGATTTACAATTAGTTCACTATCACCAAACAATTTTAGGAATCTTATATTTCTTTTCCTTGCTCATTCCAAACCTTGTATCAAAACCTCATATTCAGCCATGTTATTAGAACAACTAAATGCAAAAGAAAAATATGAATAATATTGTTCACCTTGTAGGGATACTAACATAGCACCCCTACCAACTCCATTTTTTCTTCTCGATCCATCAGAAAACATCTTCCAAACTTCATTATGATGTTGTTTGTCATTATTTTCAAGGTTAGGAATGATAGAATCTGGCTCATGCATCATATAAACACCTAAGCCTACCTCTTCAAGGCTTTTACTTGGATCATCTTCAAGATTTTCTACTGCCCACTCATCCAAAAGGAATGTTGTGAATGCTCTAAATTTGGGTATTTGGTTATTGGGCAATAGTATGTTCATCATGGTCAAAAACAACACAATTGGCATTGATGGCACCTGGTACATAAGGTTCTATGTGATATTTTTCTATTAACTTAGACTTAATGGTCACTTTAGCTCCATACCTTGTCCTAAACAACATATGAGACCAATCTGAAGATAAATAACCACCTATTTTAGCAATAAAATATCTTGAGAGAAAAAGGGAAAAATATGGTGGCAAGTCAATAAAAAATATGTCTCATGGAATGGAAAAATTGGGGCATGCATATAAAGCAAGACTCAAATATTTAATGACCCCTACAGTATTGATGGTTGTTACATCAAGTTGAACAACAACTTTTTCAAGAGATTGATATTTCAAATCTAACCCATGAAAACATTTCTTGGGCATAAGAGAACTACTAGCCCTTGAATCAATCATACAATTATAGACTAGTTTATCTCCTATTATCAAAGACACATAAAAAGGTGGAGGTTTGACTTCTTTGCCTAGTTGCCCATTGATGTTTTGAGGTGTATTGGTAAAAACAACCTTATCTTGACTAACTGGAACTTCACTTGACATACTCAAATCTGATAATGTAGATTGCAATAAATCTCTTTGCCCTAGGATAGACAAAGAATCCCTCATAGACGTGGTCAAATTTTCTTTCTTCATATGCTTGAGAATGTTAAAAGGTGTAGAAGTTACCTTTTGATTGGTCTTTATAACAACAGGGTCTGCTTGCAAGTGAGTTGGTTGGGGTTAATTCCTAGGCTACTCCTTAATAGTGTCGTGTATATTTCTTTGCAGTATATGTGGTGCTTGAGAGGTAGATGGAATAAGAACCTCTTTTTCTGCCCTAGGATCTTGGTTAGGCTCTTTGTTTGCTAACTGTCCAATCTCAAAAGCTATGTTCTTAGCTCTTGTATTATTTTCTATTGGAGAATCATCTTGATTGACCCCACAAAATTCCACTCCTTTCAGATTTAGGAGAGTGATATCACTTGGAGGTAGCTCCTATGTAATGTCCCCTTCTCAAACCTGATCGTGCATATGACCGTTGGCCTTTTTTCTGGAAACCCGAAGGCTAGTCGGAAGGTTAAATTAGGGTTTCCTATTTTTGAGGAGGTCTTGGCTCAGAGATGGTGGATTCAATGACGGATTCCTTCTGGGTTTAAAGAGGGCTTCGCAGCAGTATGTTCATCTCGGCATTCAGAGCACTTTTTGGAATTTACTATTTTTAGTAAATTCTATTTTTGGCAGCTTTCCAGTTGAGTTCAGCTCGGTTGACTTCCTGCTTCAGTTTGGTCAGATGTTGGCTCAGTATTGGCTTCAGGGCACCTCCGGAGGGATAAGCTAAGTCATCTAATTAAAAAGTCACGTTTAAATATTATATTTTAATGTTGACCATGGGCCTAGATTAATGACTTAAAGATGTTTTAAAAAGGGGGTCTTTGAGGGTGGCGCCCTCATTAAAAGATTATTTTAATTATTGCAAAGTCAAAGCAAGGTTATGAAGGGCGAATTTATCAAGCATGATGTTTATTTAAAATATCAAATCAAAGCCATAAAGGAGAAGTACGCCCTCTTGAGGAGATGAGAGGTTTTGACCTAAAAGCTGATTTTAGGGTTTTGCGAAGTCAAACGAAAATTATAAAGAGGAGTCTTGTGCATCATTTTGGGCATCTTATGTTTGGAATATTGTTATGCTGCCGAAATGGTGCTGGATTGCTTCGAGGAATGAATGCCTCCTAGCCTTGGCTCGACTTCTTGCTTGAAAGACAGCAACTAGTGGAGAGTTAGATTGTAGTTGAGTGAGATTTGTAGTGAGATTTTGCATTGTAGAAGTTGTTTTGCATTTGTAGTTCGGTTTCTTGCATTTTAATCAAAATCTGGAGTTGCTGATTTTTGTATTGCAGATTGAAGTTTATACTCATAAGTCTTTGGGCGAATTTATTTTGGTTCTGGGTAGTTTACCCATGCATTTGCTAGCCTTGGGCGCCCCTCTATGCCAAGTTGCAGATTTTTTAGAGGTGTCTTGGATTTTATCTTGTTGGTAGAACATTTCTTGAGCCTGTACCATTCTGTTTTGCCTGGCAAGTGTTTAGAAAAAAAAATACTTCAATTTTTCAGTTGTTTCTTTGTCTAGTCTTCATCGTCATCAACCTAGCTTTCGTTTGCATCAAGTCTCATGCCATTCTGGCAAGTATTGAGTGAGTTGTGAGCATTTTAGTGGATTCTAGGGTTGCTGGTTATGCATATTAAGTTGTTGTTCTGTCATATCAGCTTGCGTAAAGTCTATCTTTTGAGTTGGGTTTGGGTTGAAAGTCTTTGTGATCATTGAGGAGACATTATACTATATTGCAGCATGGTTAGACTTTCTTATTCGATGTATTTGACAGGCAAATCTCTAATTATTGTAAGCTGAACAGTAGTACTGTCAGCATTTCTCTTAATCTTACTTTACATTCTGAAGCTGCATTGTATTTCTGTATATCTCCGCCATATGGTCGCCTCATTTCCACTCTGGAATTGGGTAGCACATACTTGGTGTTGAGTTTACTTTCAACATAGTTAGCATCTCCGTCATATGGTAGCTCCCATTCCATCTTGGTTTGGAAAGCACATTCTTGACGTTGAGTTCCTTTCTGTATTTAGAGAAGAAGATCCTCTGACCATATGCTCGCCATCATCGGCGCCATCCTTGGTTAGAGTTGCTTTTTGCATAAGCAGTTTAATTCAGATCCTCTGACCAATGCTCACACCTTGCCCACATCGGGATCCTGGTGTACATTCTGGTTAGAGTTGCTTTCTGCACGTTTTGGTTTATCTTCTAACCTTAACGGGTGCTTTGTTTGAAATCTGTTAATTAAAAAAATCAAAAAAAAAATTGGCTTGGTATATTTCAGTGGTATCAGAGCCAAGATCTTGCCATCCTGTGAACAATCTGTCTATGAGTGATAGAGAAAAAAGGTACTTTGCAAGAGAAGACAAGAAGGTTGGAAAACAGTTCCAGCTTTATCAACCTCCAGAAGGTCAGACAGCTTCAGGAACCTTGAGGGCTCATTTGGAGTCTTCTCAGGAAACAGACATGGCAGAAGGTGAGAGGTCAGTTGGGGGTAACGAGAGGATTACCAACAATAGAGATGACAGTGGAAAAGGGAGAGATGGGAGAGAAAGATCCATGAGTCCAGGAAAGAGATTTGAAAGAAAGATGGATGCCTTGATGGACATGGTATCTTTTATGATGGGGAAAGTGGGCCAGAACACCACTCCACAGAACAACTCGGGGCATAGAGGGGAGCATAGTGCTTCCAACCAGCATGATGAGCATGCAGCTCGGACGGTGTCAAACAACACTTACATTTCCTCCAGGCCGTTCAAACCCACCTTTTTGGCACTTGTAAACAATCAGCCAGATCCTGAAGAGAATGCTTCATTCGTGGAGCAGTTGAGACTGGGTCGTGCAGAGTATGATTCTCTACCTGCCGACATCAGGATGGATATGTCCTATAACGATTTCATGGATCATAAAAGGAAAAACAAAGGACAAGGGAGACACTATGATCAAAGAAGACCAACAAATCAAGGAGACTTGTACCAAGCTGTCAACAAGGTGACACTTCCACACTTTGACGGGAGTGATTCCAGTTCAGCCCGAGCTTGGATTCAGAAGCTGGATAACTATCTAGCTCTCAGACCTATGGCAGAAGAAGAAGCGATCAAGTTCGCTACGCTACACCTTGATGGGGTGGCGCACGAGTGGTGGTACCATGGCTTAATTACTCTGGGTCATCGGTCTATCACAACTTATGAGGAGTTCACTACCAGGCTCATTGAGAGGTTCGAGAAGAAGGATCCAGAAGTGCATTTTAGGGAGTTGGCACAGTTGAGACAGTATGGCACTGTTGAAGCCTACATAGCTGAGTTTCAAAGACTTTCAGTTATGGTCACTGGAATTACAGAAAGAAGATTAGTGATCCTATTCACTGAAGGATTGATGGAGCCACTCAAGGGTTGGATCAAAGCTTTTGATCCACCGTCCTTACAAGAAGCAATGAAAAAAGCTAGAAACATGGAGTGGGCTGCTCCCAAAGCAAAGTTTCCTTCCAAACCAGCCTTTCACAAAGGGGATAGAGGGAAAAAGTTTCATCAAAAGCCTCACCATAAGGAGTTTAAACCACAGAAACCCCATGGCTCAAGATTGGATCCAGAGACTATCAATGAACTCCGAAGGAAGGGGTTATGTTTCCGTTGTAGGGAAAAATGGTCCCAAGATCATGTGTGCCCAAAGGGTGCTAAAATTCATCAAATTGAGTTCTATACAGCTGATGAAAGCAATTCTGATTTTTCTGATCAGCAAGCTGATTTTGAGGACAGCGATGAAGAAAATACCCCAGAAGAGTCTGAAGGTGAAAAAGAAAGTGGTGGTACATTGGCTCAACTTTCGAGCTTCCAAAAGAATGAGTCCTTTAAAGTTCGTGGGATGATCAAAGGGCAACGTATTGTTGCTTTAATTGACACTGGAGCAACACATAACTTCATAGATGAAGTTGTGGTGGCAAAGAAAGGATTGCAAACAGAAGACTTTGAAGGGTTCAAAGTTATGGTTGCGGATGGGTTTCACATCTCATGCACCAAGAGGATTCCGAACATGTCAATGCAATTGGGCAATTACGAAGTCAAGGATGACTTCTACGTGGTCAATATTGGAGATACGGATGCTGTCCTTGGCATTCAATGGCTGCGATCTCTTGGAGAGATCTCTCTAAATCTGCAAACTATGGAGTTGAAATTTCAATCCGATGGAAAGAAGGTGGTGTTGAGAGGGATGTCAAATGGTGGCCCTCGGATTGTGTCATTCAAGAGGATGGCGAAGTTGATACGTCATGATCAAGTGGAGTGGGCTGCGGAGTGCATGATTCTTCCAGCTAGTCCCGCTGAAACGAAAATAGAGCATCCTCCAGATATTCAGTCTTTACTCACCAAGAAGAGTAAAGTGTTTGCTGATTTACCCCCGGGACCTCCTCCTGATCGAGGTTCAGAACACATCATAGAGCTCAAAGAAGGAGCTAAACCGGTGATCACAACTCCATATCGGTATCCGAAGAGACAAAAGGATGAGATCGAGAAGAATATTCGGAGAACTTTTGGAGATGGGTTTCATATGCCCAAGCAAGAGCCCTTTTGCATCTGCAGTGGTTCTTGTGAAAAAGAAGGATGGTACCATGCGCATGTGCGTGGAATATCGTGCTTTGAACCAAAGCACAATAAAAAATAGATACCCCATTCCCAGGATAGATGAGCTCATTGATGAGCTACATGGGGCTAAGTTCTTTTCGAAGATTGATCTGAGGTCGGGTTACCATCAGATACGAATGAGGGGATCAGATGTGGAAAAGACAGCTTTCAGATGTCACTATGGACATTTTGAATTCTTAGTCATGCCATTTGGGTTGACTAACGCTCCGGCCACCTTTCAGTCTTGCATGAACCGTGTCTTTCAGAATCAGTTACGAAGGTTTGTGCTGATATTTTTTGATGATATTCTGATCTACAGCAAGACTTGGGAGGATCACCTCAAGCACTTGGAGGATGTGCTTAGTATCATGGAATCTGAGAGCTTATTTGCCAAAGCTTCCAAATGTGAATTTGGAATGGTGGAGTTACTGTACCTTGGCCACATAATCAGTGCTGAGGGAGTAAAGGTGGATCCGAAAAAATCAAAGCAGTAGTTGATTGGCCACCTCCTGAGAGCTTGACCCAGTTGAAAGGTTTTCTAGGTCTTTGTGGATTTTATCGGAGATTCGTAAAGGGGTATTCACAGAATGCTGCTCCCCTTACTGATCTCACCAAAAAGGGAGCCTTTGTTTGGTCAGAAAAGGCTCAAATTGTGTTTGATAAATTCAAGAAGATCATGAGTTCGCGTCCAGTCTTGGCTATCCCGGATTTCTCCAAGCCATTCGAGCTGCAATGTGATGCTTCAGGTGAAGGAGTGGGGGCTGTCCTGATGCAAGACAAACACCCTATCATGTTTGAAAGTAGAAAGTTACGGGGTGTGGAGAGGACATACTCAATCTATGATAAAGAAATGCTTGCTATTATGCATGCATTAGCCAAGTTCAGGCAGTACTTGGTGGGGAATAAATTCGTAGTTAAGACCGACCACAATAGCCTCAAGCATTTTATGCACTAGAAGGATTTAAATGAGAGGCAACAGAAATGGGTGAGTAAGCTTCAAGCTTACGACTTTGACATTGAATATGTCAAAGGAAAAAATAATGTCGTGGCCGATGCTCTCTCCAGAAGGCCTCATCTGAGCTCATTGTGTGAGCTTACTGTAGATTGGAGGGACATGTTGCTTGCTGATTATGCCAAAAATCAGTTTGCAACCAGCATTCTGGAAGGTACTTTCCATGATGAAAAGTACCAGGTGGTTGAGGGATTGATTCAGTATAAGGGAAGAATCTTTCTGGTGGCTGATTCTAAGCTCAAGAAGAAGATTCTTTTGAATTTTCATGACATTCCATTTGCTGGTCACCAAGGTTTTTTCAAGACCTATAGGCAGATCCGAGAAAGGTTTTCTTGGAAAGGTTTGAAGAGAGAGGTTCAACGCTACATTCAGGAATGTCCTGTTTGTCAAGCAAATAAAAATGAGCATACATTGCCAACCGGTTTGCTGCAACCACTTCCAATTCCCAATCAAAAGTGGGAAAGCATTTCAATGGATTTCATCACTGGGTTGCCCAAGGCCCAAGGGAAGGATTGCATTTACGTGGTAGTTGACAGATTAACCAAGTTTGCTCATTTCTTTGCCATTACCAGCACTTTTTCTGCAGCCCAAGTTGCAGATTTGTTTTTTCGAGAAGTGTTTAGGCTTCATGGGTTGCCAAAGAATATTGTAAGGGATAGGGACAGCAAGTTCCTAAGTACCTTTTGGCAAGAAGTTTTCAGAATGAGTGGTACTGTGCTCACTCCAAGCACGAGTTATCACCCCCAAACTGATGGGCAGACAGAAGTGGTGAACAAGTGGTTGGAAGGCTACTTGAGAAATTATGTGTCAGAACAGCAAAAAGCTTGGGTTAAGTGGCTGCATATAGGCGAGTACTGCTACAACTCTACCTTTCATATGTCAATCAAGATGTCGCCTTTCTTGGCACTTTACGGATATGAAGCACCCAGTTTTACAGACTTGGTGTTTGGTGACAGCAAAGCACCTTTAGCCAAGGATTTGTTGCAGCATAGTCAAGACATAATGAGATCCTTGAAGGATAATTTGCAGATTGCGCAAAATCAGCAGAAGTTGTATGCTGATCAGAGGCGTGTTGAGTGTTCGTTTGAGGTTGGGGATATGGTCTATCTTCGTTTACAACCTTATAGACAGTCTACTCTCAAGAAGGGTGGAGCTGTGAAGCTCAAACCTCGCTTCTATGGGCCATTTAGGGTCATCAGAAAGGTTGGGGCAGTAGCTTATGAATTAGAGCTACCTTCAGATAGCAGAGTGCATAACGTCTTCCACGTGTCCCGCCTCAAGAAAGCACTTGGAAAAAATGTGGTTGCTTCTTCACAGTTGCCACCGTTGGATGAAGAAGGACAGTTGGTTCTAGTTCCCGAGGAGATACTTGATGTCAGAGAACGTTCCTTGAGGAATAGAACTATCAGAGAATGTTTGGTAAAGTGGAAGAACTTGCCTATGGAGGATGCCACTTGGGAAAGTGATGAGATATTGCAGCATCCTAGTTTGCGATTGCTTGAGGACAAGCAATCTTGGGGAGGGCGGACTGTAATGTCCCCTTCTCAAACCTGATCGTGCATATGACCGTTGGCCTTTTTTCTGGAAACCCGAAGGCTAGTCGGAAGGTTAAATTAGGGTTTCCTATTTTTGAGGAGGTCTTGGCTCAGAGATGGTGGATTCAATGACGGATTCCTTCTGGGTTTTCAGAGGGCTTCGCAGTAGTATGTTCATCTCGGCATTCAGAGCACTTTTTGGAATTTACTATTTTTAGTAAATTCTATTTTTGGCAGCTTTCCAGTTGAGTTCAACTCGGTTGACTTCCTGCTTCAATTTGGTCAGATGTTGGCTCAGTATTGGCTTCAGGGCACCTCCGGAGGGATAAGCTAAGTCATCTAATTAAAAAGTCACGTTTAAATATTATATTTTAATGTTGACCATGGGCCTAGATTAATGACTTAAAGATGTTTTAAAAAGGGGGTCTTTGAGGGTGGCGCCCTCATTAAAAGATTATTTTAATTATTGCAAAGTCAAGCAAGGTTATGAAGGGCGAATTTATCAAGCATGATGTTTATTTAAAATATCAAATCAAAGCCATAAAGGAGAAGTACGCCCTCTTGAGGAGATGAGAGGTTTTGACCTAAAAGCTGATTTTAGGGTTTTGCGAAGTCAAACGAAAATTATAAAGAGGGGTCTTGTGCATCATTTTGGGGATCTTATGTTTTGAATATTGTTATGCTGCCGAAATGGTGCTGGATTGCTTCGAGGAATGAATGTCTCCTAGCCTTGGCTCGACTTCTTGCTTGAAAGACAGCAACTAGTGGAGAGTTAGATTGTAGTTGAGTGAGATTTGTAGTGAGATTTTGCATTGTAGAAGTTGTTTTGCATTTGTAGTTCGGTTTCTTGCATTTTAATCAAATCTAGAGTTGCTGATTTTTGTATTGCAGATTGAAGTTTATACTCATAAGTCTTTGGGCGAATTTATTTTGGTTCTGGGTAGGTTACCCATGCATTTGCTAGCCTTGGGCGCCCCTCTATGCCAAGTTGCAGATTTTTTAGAGGTGTCTTGGATTTTATCTTGTTGGTAGAACATTTCTTGAGCCTGTACCCTTCTGTTTTGCCTGGCAAGTGTTTAGAAAAAAAAATACTTCAATTTTTCAGTTGTTTCTTTGTCTAGTCTTTATCGTCATCAACCTAGCTTTCGTTTGCATCAAGTCTCATGCCATTCTGGCAAGTATTGAGTGAGTTGTGAGCATTTTAGTGGATTCTAGGGTTGCTGGTTATGCATATTAAGTTGCTGTTCTGTCATATCAGCTTGCGTAAAGTCGATCTTTTGAGTTGGGTTTGGGTTGAAAGTCTTTGTGATCATTGAGGAGACATTATACTATATTGCAGCATGGTTAGACTTTCTTATTCGATGTATTTGACAGGAAAATCTCTAATTATTGTAAGCTGAACAGTAGTACTGTCAGCATTTCTCTTAATCTTTCTTTACATTCTGAAGCTGCATTGTATTTCTGTATATCTCCGCCATATGGTCGCCTCATTTCCACTCTGGAATTGGGTAGCACATACTTGGTGTTGAGTTTACTTTCAGCATAGTTAGCATCTCCGTCATATGGTAGCTCCCATTCCACCTTGGTTTGGAAAGCACATTCTTGACTTTGAGTTCCTTTCTGTATTTAGAGAAGAAGATCCTCTGACCATATGCTCGCCATCATCGGCGCCATCCTTGGTTAGAGTTGCTTTTTGTATAAGCAGTTTAATTCAGATCCTCTGACCAATGCTCACACCTTGCCCACATCGGGATCCTGGTGTACATTCTGGTTAGAGTTGCTTTCTGCACGTTTTGGTTTATCTTCTAACCTTAACGGGTGCATTGTTTGAAATCTGTTAATTGAAAACTCAAAAAAAAATTGGTTTGGAATATTTTAGTGGTATCAGAGCCAAGATCTTGCCATCCTATGAACAATCCGTCTATGAGTGACAGAGAAAAGAGGTACTTTGCAAGAGAAGACAAGAAGGTTGGAAAACAGTTCCAGCTTTATCAACCTCCAGAAGGTCAGACAGCTTCAGGAACCTTGAGGGCTCATTTGGATTCTTCTCAGGAAACAGACATGGCAGAAGGTGAGAGGTCAGTTGGGGGTAACGAGAGGATTACCAACAACAGAGATGACAGTGGAAAGGGGAGAGATGGGAGAGAAAGATCCATGAGTCCAGGAAAGAGATTTGAAAGAAAGATGGATGCCTTGATGGACATGGTATCTTTCATGATGGGGAAAGTGGGCCAGAACACCACTCCACAGAACAACTCAGGGCATAGAGGGGAGCATAGTGCTTCCAACCAGCATGATGAGCATGCAGCTCGGACGGTGTCAAACAACACTTACATTTCCTCAAGGCCGTTCAAACCCACCTTTTTGGCACCTGTAAACAATTAGCCAGATCCTGAAGAGAATGCTTCATTCGTGGAGCAGTTGAGACTGGGTCATGCAGAGTATGATTCTCTACCTGCCGACATCAGGATGGATATGTCCTATAACGATTTCATGGATCATAAAAGGAAAAACAAAGGACAAGGGAGACACTATGATCAAAGAAGACCAACAAATCAAGGAGACTTGTACCAAGCTGTCAATAAGGTGACACTTCCACACTTTGACAGGAGTGATTCCAGTTCAGCCCGAGCTTGGATTCAGAAGCTGGATAACTATCTAGCTCTCAGACCTATGGCAGAAGAAGAAGTGATCAAGTTCGCTATGCTACACCTTGATGGGGTGGCGCACGAGTGGTGGTACCATGGCTTAATTACTCTGGGTCATCGGTCTATCACAACTTATGAGGAGTTCACTACCAGGCTCATTGAGAGGTTTGAGAAGAAGGATCCAGAAGTGCATTTTAGGGAGTTGGCACAGTTGAGACAGTATGGCACTGTTGAAGCCTACATAGCTGAGTTTCAAAGACTTTCAGTTATGGTCACTGGAATTACAGAAAGAAGATTAGTGATCCTATTCACTGAAGGATTGATGGAGCCACTCAAGGGTTGGATCAAAGCTTTTGATCCACCGTCCTTACAAGAAGCAATGAAAAAAGCTAGAAACATGGAGTGGGCTGCTCCCAAAGCAAAGTTTCCTTCCAAACCAGCCTTTCACAAAGGGGATAGAGGGAAAAAGTTTCATCAAAAGCCTCACCATAAGGAGTTTAAACCACAGAAACCCCATGGCTCAAGATTGGATCCAGAGACTATCAATGAACTCCGAAGGAAGGGGTTATGTTTCCGTTGTAGGGAAAAATGGTCCCAAGATCATGTGTGCCCAAAGGGTGCTAAAATTCATCAAATTGAGTTCTATACAGCTGATGAAAGCAATTCTGATTTTTCTGATCACCAAGCTGATTTTGAGGACAGCGATGAAGAAAATACCCCAGAAGAGTCTGAAGGTGAAAAGGAAAGTGGTGGTACATTGGCTCAACTTTCGAGCTTCCAAAAGAATGAGTCCTTTAAAGTTCGTGGGATGATCAAAGGGCAACGTATTGTTGCTTTAATTGACACCGGAGCAACACATAACTTCATAGATGAAGTTGTGGTAGCAAAGAAAGGATTGCAAACAGAAGACTTTGAAGGGTTCAAAGCTATGGTTGCGGATGGGTTTCACATCTCATGCACCAAGAGGATTCCGAACATGTCAATGCAATTGGGCAATTACGAAGTCAAGGATGACTTCTACGTGGTCAATATTGGAATCACAGGATCTTTGTCCTTGGCATTCCAATGGCCTGCGATCTCTTGAGATCCTCTACAAAATATCCTGCAAACTATGGAGTTAGAAATCATTCAATGTCGATGGAAAGAAGATTGAGTGTTGAGAGGGATATGGAAATGGTGGCCCCTCAGTTGTATCTCATTCAAGAGGGATGAAAGCGGAGTTGATACGTCATGATCAAGTGGAGTGGGCTGCGGAGTGCATGATTCTTCCAGCTAGTCCCGCTGAAACGAAAATAGAGCATCCTCCAGATATTCAGTCTTTACTCACCAAGAAGAGTAAAGTGTTTGCTGATTTACCCCTGGGACCTCCTCCTGATCGAGGTTCAGAACACATCATAGAGCTCAAAGAAGGAGCTAAACCGGTGATCACAACTCCATATCGGTATCCGAAGAGACAAAAGGATGAGATCGAGAAGAATATTCGGGAACTTTTGGAGATGGGTTTCATACGCCCAAGCAAGAGCCCTTTTGCACTACAAATTGGTTCCTTGAAAGGATAGTACCATCGCGCTGTCGTGGACCTATGATGCTTTGAGAACTAAAACACAATAAAATAATTGCTGTTCCAGGGATGATGAGCTCATTGATGGCTACATCAGAACTAGGATTCTTTTAGAAGATTGATGAAAGTGAGTTACCATGAGATCACGAATGAAGGAACAGGTGTGAAAAAGGCGGCTTTGAGATGTCACTGGACATTTGAATTCTTCCGTCGCTGCCACCATTTAGGTTGACTAATTAACAAACCACCTTTGATCTTGCATGGTGAGTGTCTTCGAGATAGGTCGAAGGTTTGTGCTTCTGATGTTACTGATGATATTCGTCTACATCGAACTTGGAGGATCTCAAAGCACTTGGAGGATGTGCTTAGTATCATGGAATCTGAGAGCTTATTTGCCAAAGCTTCCAAATGTGAATTTGGAATGGTGGAGTTACTGTACCTTGGCCACATAATCAGTGCTGAGGGAGAAAAGGTGGATCCGGAAAAAATCAAAGCAGTAGTTGATTGGCCACCTCCTGAGAGCTTGACCCAGTTGAAAGGTTTTCTGGGTCTTTGTGGATTTTATCGGAGATTCGTAAAGGGGTATTCACAGAATGCTGCTCCCCTTACTGATCTCACCAAAAAGGGAGCCTTTGCTTGGTCAGAAAAGGCTCAAATTGTGTTTGATAAATTCAAGAAGATCATGAGTTCGTGTCCAGTCTTGGCTATCCCGGATTTCTCCAAGCCATTCGAGCTACAATGTGATGCTTCAGGTGAAGGAGTGGGGGCTGTCCTGATGCAAGACAAACACCCTATCGTGTTTGAAAGTAGAAAGTTACGGGGTGTGGAGAGGACATACTCAATCTATGATAAAGAAATGCTTGCTATTATGCATGCATTAGCCAAGTTCAGGCAGTACTTGGTGGGGAACAAATTCGTGGTTAAGACTGACCACGATAGCCTCAAGCATTTTATGCACCAGAAGGATTTAAATGAGAGGCAACAGAAATGGGTGAGTAAGCTTCAAGCTTACGACTTTGACATTGAATATGTCAAAGGAAAAAATAATGTCGTGGCCGATGCTCTCTCCAGAAGGCCTCATCTTAGTTCATTGTGTGAGCTTACTGCAGATTGGAGGGACATGTTGCTTGCTGATTATGCCAAAAATCAGTTTGCAACTAGCATTCTGGAAGGTACTTTCCATGATGAAAAGTACCAGGTGGTTGAGGGATTGATTCAATATAAGGGAAGAATCTTTCTGGTGGCTGATTCTAAGCTCAAGAAGAAGATTCTTTTGAATTTTCATGACATTCCAGTTGTTGGTCACCAAGGTTTTTTCAAGACCTATAGGCAGATCCGAGAAAGGTTTTCTTGGAAAGGTTTGAAGAGAGAGGTTCAACGCTACATTCAGGAATGTCCTGTTTGTCAAGCAAATAAAAATGAGCATACATTGTCAGCCGGTTTGCTGCAACCACTTCCAATTCCCAATCAAAAATGGGAAAGCATTTCAATGGATTTCATCACTGGGTTGCCCAAGGCCCAAGGGAAGGATTGCATTTACGTGGTAGTTGACAGATTAACCCAGTTTGCTCATTTCTTTGCCATTACCAGCACTTTTTCTGCAGCCCAAGTTGCAGATCTGTTTTTTCGAGAAGTGTTTAGGCTTCATGGGTTGCCAAAGAATATTGTAAGTGATAGGGACAGCAAGTTCCTAAGTACCTTTTGGCAAGAAGTTTTCAGAATGAGTGGTACTGTGCTCACTCCAAGCACGAGTTATCACCCCCAAACTGATGGGCAGACAGAAGTGGTGAACAAGTGGTTGGAAGGCTACTTGAGAAATTATGTGTCAGAACAGCAGAAAGCTTGGGTTAAGTGGCTGCATATAGGCGAGTACTGCTACAACTCTACCTTTCATATGCCAATCAAGATGTTGCCTTTCTTGGCACTTTACAGATATGAAGCACCCAGTTTTGCAGACTTGGTGTTTGGTGACAGCAAAGCACCTTTAGCCAAGGATTTGTTGCAGCATAGTCAAGACATAATGAGATACTTGAAGGATAATTTGCAGATTGCACAAAATCAGCAGAAGTTGTATGCGGATCAGAGGCATGTTGAGCATTCGTTTGAGGTTGGGGATATGGTCTATCTTCGTTACAACCTTATAGACAGTCTACTCTCAAGAAGAGTGGAGCTGAGAAGCTCAAACCTCGCTTCTATGGGCCATTTAAGGTCATCAGAAAGGTTGGGGCAGTAGCTTATGAATTAGAGCTACCTTCAGATAGTAGAGTGCATAACGTCTTCCACGTGTCCCGCCTCAAGAAGGCACTTGGACAAAATGTGGTTGCTTCTTCACAGTTGCCACCGTTGGATGAAGAAGGACAGTTGGTTCTAGTTCCCGAGGAGATACTTGATGTCAGAGAACATTCCTTAAGGAATAGAACTATCAAAGAATGTTTGGTAAAGCGGAAGAACCTGCCTATGGAGGATGCCACTTGGGAAAGTGATGAGATATTGCAGCATCCTAGTTTGCAATTGCTTGAGGACAAGCAATCTTGGGGAGGGCAGACTGTAATGTCCCCTTCTCAAACCTGATCGTGCATATGACCGTTGGCCTTTTTTCTGGAAACCCGAAGGCTAGTCGGAAGGTTAAATTAGGGTTTCCTATTTTTGAGGAGGTCTTGGCTCAGAGATGGTGGATTCAATGGCGGATTCCTTCTGGGTTTTCAGAGGGCTTCACAGCAGTATGTTCATCTCAGCATTCAGAGCACTTTTTGGAATTTACTATTTTTAGTAAATTCTATTTTTGGCAGCTTTCCAGTTGAGTTCAGCTCGATTGACTTCCTGCTTCAGTTTGGTCAGATGTTGGCTCAGTATTGGCTTCAGGGCACCTCCGGAGGGATAAGCTAAGTCATCTAATTAAAAAGTCACGTTTAAATATTATATTTTAATGTTGACCATGGGCCTAGATTAATGACTTAAAGATGTTTTAAAAAGGGGGTCTTTGAGGGTGGCGCCCTCATTAAAAGATTATTTTAATTATTGCAAAGTCAAAGCAAGGTTATGAAGGGTGAATTTATCAAGCATGATGTTTATTTAAAATATCAAATCAAAGCCATAAAGGAGAAGTACGCCCTCTTGAGGAGATGAGAGGTTTTGACCTAAAAGCTGATTTTAGGGTTTTGCGAAGTCAAACGAAAATTATAAAGAGGAGTCTTGTGCATCATTTTGGGCATCTTATGTTTGGAATATTGTTATGTTGCCGAAATGGTGCTGGATTGCTTCGAGGAATGAATGCCTCCTAGCCTTGGCTCGACTTCTTGCTTGAAAGACAGCAACTAGTGGAGAGTTAGATTGTAGTTGAGTGAGATTTGTAGTGAGATTTTGCATTGTAGAAGTTGTTTTGCATTTGTAGTTCGGTTTCTTGCATTTTAATCAAAATCTGGAGTTGCTGATTTTTATATTGCAGATTGAAGTTTATACTCATAAGTCTTTGGGCGAATTTATTTTGGTTCTGGGTAGTTTACCCATGCATTTGCTAGCCTTGGGCGCCCCTCTATGCCAAGTTGCAGATTTTTTAGAGGTGTCTTGGATTTTATCTTGTTGGTAGAACATTTCTTGAGCTTGTACCATTCTGTTTTGCCTGGCAAGTGTTTAGAAAAAAAAATACTTCAATTTTTCAGTTGTTTCTTTGTCTAGTCTTCATCGTCATCAACCTAGCTTTCGTTTGCATCAAGTCTCATGCCATTCTGGCAAGTATTGAGTGAGTTGTGAGCATTTTAGTGGAATCTAGGGTTGCTGGTTATGCATATTAAGTTGATGTTCTGTCATATCAGCTTGCGTAAAGTCTATCTTTTGAGTTGGGTTTGGGTTGAAAGTCTTTGTGATCATTGAGGAGACATTATACTATATTATAGCGTATGGTTAGGGCTTTCTTGTCCGATGTATTTGGCAGGGCAAATCTCTAATTGTGTAAGGCTGGAAGAGCAGTTCGTCTTTGTATTTCTATATCTTACTTTACATTAGGCTGCATTGTATTTACGTATATCTCCAGCCATATGGTGCCTCATTTCCTCTGAATTGATGCTTTATACTTGGTGTTGAGTTTACTTTCAGCATAATTGGCATCTCCGTCATATGGTAGCTCCCATTCCATCTTGGTTTGGAAAGCACATTCTTGACGTTGAGTTCCTTTCTGTATTTAGAGAAGAAGATCCTCTGACCATATGCCCGCCATCATCGACGCCATCCTTGGTTAGAGTTGCTTTTTGCATAAGCAGTTTAATTCAGATCCTCTGACCAATGCTCACACCTTGCCCACATCGGGATCCTGGTGTACATTCTGGTTAGAGTTGCTTTCTGCACGTTTTGGTTTATCTTCTAACCTTAACGGGTGCTTTGTTTGAAATCTGTTAATTAAAAAAATCAAAAAAAAAATTGGCTTGGTATATTTCATCCTACTGCTATGGAGATCCATCACTAGGTACATTGGGCTGCAAAATTGACACATTTTGTACCATTAA
>CM021105.1:625915182-626147603 GCA_007115665.2 Sequoiadendron giganteum | reverse complement strand
CTCCCCTGTTATACATTCCTTCTCAGATCAATGGAAATACCATAACTAGCATCTTAGTTGATCCAATGAGTTGGGTTGATGAGATAATGAAAGAAACTCTATTTATAAATTTCTTACACAAGGAGAGATATGAAGAGTTGCAAACCACCCTCTATAACCATGATGGACTATCTATTATCCCCATTGATCTTTATTTCTTTGTTAGTTTTTATTGGACCCAAAAAATTTGATGTGCCATTTGTTGTGGTCCCAGAATCTAACCTATTTAGAGTAAGGATAGGTGTTTCATGACTAGCCTTTTTGAATGGTGTTACTTTTATTATCTATAAATACTTAAACTCTCCTCATGAAGGAACTATGCATGTGTTGCATGAAACTAGCTATAAATCACTAGTGTCACGTGGGGGCTTCTCCCTAGATACTTTTGGCCTTCCCTAGTCGGACCTCTCCCTCGTAGGGGGGATACTTTATATCAAGCTTACGTTTGATATAAGATTGGGGTCATGACATCAAATTTTAGTTATCCAATTTCTCCTTATGACATATTCATAAAAGCCTCTATGACAGCATAGCAACAAGTTACCTCTTCTACCCAACCTACTTTTTCTTCTCATCTTGCTACAACATCTTCAGCTCCTTCTCCCATTCCCTACATGGGAAGTGCAATGGTTCCCACATTGTGGAAAGTGAAGCATCAAGCTTTTGAGCTTCCTATTCTACCCATAATTCCTTGACCCATTGTTTATGGAAAGGAAAATATTTTTTGTGGGGCTGCTTCTATGCCTCGACCTTCGTAGCCTCCTACTACTCTTCCATCTACCCCTAAGGTAGCAAACCAAGAGAGGCTTGTTGTCGAGGTGCTTGTACCTATCTCTCCTCATATGGCTGTTTTTTTATCCTATGCCTCCCCCTCCTACTCTTTCCTAGGATATTATCCTTCCACCAATGACATTGTGATGGATACTCCTATAATGAGCAATAACCTCTAATCTCTTCTCAGGCCATATCTTCTAGTGCTTGTAGTTGATGTAACTGGCTTTCAAATTAGTGAAAGGATAGGAAAAAGGATTTGGCCACCAAGTGTGCTTCCTTGCAAAAGATGGAGGGGGAGCTAGATGCCCCTATTTCTATATCATGTTCTACTATTATGCTCTCTTCTGTTATTTATACTTTGGTTCCAATCACCTATCTTCTACTTTCAACTCCCTCAATGGGTCCCTATCATGCTCATCCAAAAAGGGTGTAAGTTTTTACCGCCTTCTCTATGAAGCCCCCTCTCTTGATGTCCCTTCTAGATATCCCTCCCTTCCCTTAGCCCATCAAAATTTCAAACACAACTGTGGTGTTTGTTGTTGCTTTTTCCTCTTCCTACTCCACCTTTTCTTCATCCATGGGGATTCAACATCCCACTAAAGAGCACATTGGAGGATGACCTCATTGTGAGTGGAGGTCATAAGAAGGGTACCCATTCTTTGAAAGCTGGTTTTGTGTTGGCTTGCACCATCCTTGAGATGGAGGTGACCCCTGCTTGTCCAAAGCTAGTCACTACCCCTCTTCATGAGGTTGATATTAGCTCTCTAATGCCTCTCCCTTCCTCTGGAAATTTTCTGTTTAATTCGATTGAATATATTTTGTCTTTGTCCTTAATATTTGCGAGAACAATAAATTTTTATTCACAAGAGCTTGATGAAGAAGACCTTGAGGGGCCTTCTTCCATGACCCTTGTCACATGGGAGTCAAAGGGTATTACCCTTGGTATCCCACCCTTGTAGGAACATCCACCTCCCTTTGCAATGATCTAGATTAGGAGGAGGATGGCCTACTAGTTGATGAGGACTAGGGTGGTACCTCTTCTTTATGCATAGGTTAGATTTGTTTATGTGTTTGTGTTCCCTCGTGCTTGACTTTTTATGTTTTTGATCATGCTTAGAGGACCCTCATTACCCTTTTAGGTGCTCTGATATAGGTGAAAAAAATATTTTTCTACTTATATTTGTATCATCATTCTTTTGTGTGCTATTAAATTGCTTTTAAATATTGGGGAGGATGAAAAGCATTGGGGGAATTTAGGCCTTCCATGTTGACCCAATTTTTATTTTTTACTTTGTTTTCATGTGCTCTTCTTCACGTTCTAAAATATTTAGAGATTGATGATAGTTGATACATATATTATATTATATCTATCTATCTATATCTATGAATAGTTATGACCCCAAATTATTAGATCCCCTTATCTCTTGATTTCTTCATCTTTGTCTCTCTAATTTTTGATGTTGTGGTTTTCATGTGTTGCCCCTCACGTGTGTAACAAAATTCCAATAATACATATTGTTATGTTTTCAATTCCACAACATCTATACCTCCCCTTTCTCTCCTTACCTGATGCCATGTGCTCCTCTTCCTAGCACACACCATCCTAATGGGGGCTAACATGATTTTGGATAAAAGTTGAAATTAAATAAGTATTATATAATGAGAGGGAAAGGTTTTTATTATAGTAGAACTGAACCTAGTAGTACTATTATGGAGTATGTGAGTTAGGTTTAATTCAGGAATACGGATGCTCTATAGTAGAATTGAACCTAGTTGAACATATTCAGCATGTATGTGAGATAATTGGACACTCTAAATTAAAATTAAATGGTCTTTAGTTTTTATTATTTCAAAGGTATTATAGGATGGATAATTTGAGGTATTTATTTTTAATTCATAGTATACAATTTGATTTTGAATGCATAAATAATTTAAGATGGTTTTTTACAGTTGGAAAAAGATTAAGAGGTGGATGTTTAAATGAAACAATAAAAATAAGTTAAAACCATTTAGCTTTCAGATATTTCAATCTTTGTGTCTCAAATATATCTAATGAAATATTCCCAAGTAAAACTGAAAATGCCACTGGATCTGATCCATTTTTCTATTCTACTTCTGAAGCTTATTGGCAAAATAAATGATATCTGAGAAAAAAATTATAACTACAAATAAAATTAATTTCCTATATTTTTTATTATAATATTCCAAAAACAAGAGGTTATTCGAACATCCAAAGCAGGGGCTAAATGATTAATAAACAAATGAATAAAATATTGAATGGAATCAATTCCATTACTGGAATGATCTGTTTTCTTTTGCAAACGAAAAATTAGACTCCCGTTGATACTGCCTGCCTTAAAGGTTGTGTACAAAATTCTCTTTTCAGCATGTTTGCTTCATCTTACAGGCTAAAAAACCATCCATTTGCTAAAACCTCCATATTAATAATTATGAATCTAATCTGTGTATACGAATAAGGCACATATACCCCATTTGAGAGCCATATAAACAATAGAAATATCAAAAAAATGCTCAAAAGTGAGACTTGTCAAGATCATCAAAGTAAGGGTGGTTCAATGCTGACTTATAGCTAAAATCCTCATGGTAGGATCATACTGCAACATTTTCTGCAAAACAAAATAAACTTTTCAGAGTCTCATCGTTTTCATATATCAATAAGAAACTTAAAGAGAATATAATAAGAAGTTTTGTAGAGACAAAGTTTGCACTTCCTACTGATTCTGTTCATTTGGCTGAATATAATAAAAGGTTGAATAAAACGAAGCAAATTATCTTGAGGGCCATTTGGTCTCTCACATTGCTAAGACCACAATGGAGAAGATGTATGATACCTTGACCACTCTAGATTAGAGTCTGAACATTTCTCACAAGATGCTGATAAAAGAACAAGTTGAGTGCCACATGCATGAGCAGTACAAACATAATGGTCAATTACCTTACGAAGATCATTGAGCTTTAGGATCAAAACACTACTATTGGAATAGAGGTTGATGATGATGAGTTGGCACCCATAGCTTTAAATGAGTTCTCTCCATCTTGAGACTTGTGTTTTTGGGATGTTTTTTCTAGTGAGAAACTTCCCACTTTTGAGGACTAAACCTAGAACCCTCCAGCTTGAATGGTGTGTTAGTGGGATACAATGAGTAATCCAAGGCTTACAAGATCTACGTTTCATCACATTGAAAGAGAGTAGTGAGCTGAGAGGTGAGGGTTGACTAGGGTGATTGGTCCTCTAAGACCTAGGAGCCTTCTATTGAGGTTGAGGGACGGTGAACAAAATTGTTGTCCTAGGTGCTAATCCGCAGAGTATAATTGGTACCAATGCAATTCAGCTAGGTTCCAATGTAGGAGCAAATACCTCATCACCTTCTAGTACAACTAGGAAGCCTAGATGACTTACTTAGACATTGTAGGAATCATAGGAATAAGTAGGAGCTTCAAAGACTTCTTTTTGGGCCAGTAATCCTCAAAGAAGTTTTTGAATCTTGTTGCATTGATGTTTTACATCGTGGATGCAAAGAATTTTAGTTTTGAGTTAGCAAATTTAGAGAAGGTATTGTGAGATGCTTGGTAGAGGAATATCACTCCATTAAGTAAAACAACGTTTGGGAGTTTGTGTTGAGAATCGGTGATTAATTCTAGGTGGTTGTACAAGCTGAAGTGTGTGTCAAGTGGGAGCATATAGAAATACAAATAAAGATTAATTTTACAAGGGTTATTTTTATAAGGTTGGTACTACGAATTGATGGATATTTGGTGAAGTTGAGCTTCATAAAAAATGTCGAAGATCCTAACCTTCACTATTTTTTTGATAAATCGGATTTGTTAGTTTTGATTTTGCATGTGGATGACTTGATCCTTATAGGTATTATCGAGAAGCTCATAACATGGTGTAAGTTGGCGTTTGAGTTTGATATGAAGGACATTGGCTCTATCCACTATTGTTTGGGTTTTGCGGTGTGGTTGGGTATAAGTGATGTCTTACTTGGTCAAGGGAAGTACACAATAGAGATTCTTAAGAAATTATTGATGATGTTTTGTAAACCCTTGGCTCCTTCAATGGTTTGAAATCAAATAATGACTTCAGATTTAGAATTGAATTTGGATCCATCGATATATAGGTAGTTGATAGGTTCTCTTATTTGAATAATCAACCTAATATTTTCTTTGCAGTGAATACATTAAGCTAGTTCATGGTTGAGTCAAGGTAGATTCACTACTTTGTTGCAAAGCATGTGCTTTGGCCAAACCTCCATCACATTCGACAGAAGTTGCAGGAGATGAAGTACCTGAACAACAATGGTGGTGGTGAAAAGGGTCATAATTGCTCAAATCAAGCTCCCCTGCTATTGAATTATGATGATAATACTGTCAGCAATTACAATTATTCTATTTCATTGTTGGAGAAGGGTCACATGACTGATGCTACTGCTCTTACTCCTAAAAGTGCAGAGAAGGGTCACATGACTGATGCTACTGCTCTTACTCCTAAAAGTGCAGAGAAGGGTCACATGACTGATGCTACTGCTCTTACTCCTAAAAGTGCAGAGATAAAGGATTGCAATTCAATGGCCTCCCAGCAAGTCGACCTGAGAGAATTTTTGGAGCAGTTGGGAGTAATTGAAACTCCTTCTGCAAGGAGTAAAGAAGATGAAGTATGCCCATCAGTTTCAAAATTCATTTTACCCATAGGCTCAAGTCAGTACTCCACCAAAATGGAATCCTTCGATGAAACATCATGGGATCCCATTGCAGGAGTCTCTCTACCTGATTTCATTGAAAATGATTATCTTTTGGAGAACCAGATTAACATTGATAACCAAATCAGCCAAATGCAACTGCAGTGGGAGGCCCTCGTTCAAATTTGACTTTAGTTTATGCATTCAAAATCCAAGAATCAAGAAGAATGATTAGAATCTCCTACCAACTCATAAATAACAACAATATTATAGCAACTTGAATGGAAAAAGTTTATATAAATATTTACTAAAGGAAAAAGAGGAGCCTATTTATCATACACCCAAAAAACAACTAAATCTTTCAACATACAAGCTAATAATATAAGCTGAAACATCATAACTGTCAAAACCTCAAAATACAATGCTAAAAGCGTAGAGAAGATTAAGGTTTTCTGTCTAAAATGATTCACTTGAGTTATGTTCTCAAATTTTAATAAATATGCTCAACGTAAAAGATGAATATGAATGAAACTCAAGAATATTAACATAAAATTTACCATGCAACCCTTGATAGAATATAATACAACGAATATGTTCTGACACATTCTGTAAATCCATTTGAAAAGCTAAATATTGTTACAAAACTCTGCGTACTCAAGTACATACCGAACCCCTGCATAGCTGATCATACAAAAGTAGGTATGGAAAGGCTGATAAAAGAGATCTGTAAGAAATAACATGCAAAAGAACATGTGGAAGCGAATGGCTTCAACATGATGCAAAAGGGCGAAACTGCCTACAATGAGGCGGGGGATAAGTTTTCATTATTTGTGGAAAACCCCACTTCTTCAAATTAAAAAAGAAACAGGGGATTGAGGAAGCTCTGGAACGAAAGCAGATTCAAGGCACAAATTTTAGTTTGGACCCATTTGACCTTTCACAGATCAACCGCTTCGCAGGTGGGAATAACAAGGCAGCAAAACAAACCGAAAACCCTAAACTCTGCCATATTTTCGTCACTTATTTTATACATGCTCTTTCAAAGTAACAAGATAACCTAACTTTGGATCTTCTGGTCATAAGGCATTCAAAAATATAGGAGAAAAATTTTTCTCAATGACTTTACAATTGAACAAAGACATTGAACAGATGAAAATAGGAAAAAATCAAACAGAAACTGTTGCAAATGATTTAGCTCAAGATTCTTTCGGCAGCTGTTTCAATTCATTCACAATTACAACAGCACAATGACAGTAAACAGAAGCGCAAGAGCTTTCTAAAATCATAAGGGCGGTCAAACTGCAGTTTAAGTGCTATTTTTTGCATGGAAATCGATAAGAGATGGGAAAGCCATGCAATTTCAGTGAGGGGAAGTGGAAGCGAATGTCCGTCAAGCTTCTCGAAATTTCAGTCAGGTTGAGACAACTTCCAATTGAAGTTTAGGGAGGATTGAAAATGAGTTGTTTTATTTTAGATTTACCTCACTTTAGTTAAATTCTCATTTCATTTATCTTAGTTAAAATCTCATCTCATCTACAATCAACGGTTGTCCATGAATGAACTGTCAACCTTGCCCTCTAGTGCGTTTATATTCATTGAAGGATAAAATGAACTTTGAAAGTTCATATAGGGACATGCCTTCGGTGTAAATATTGATTTGTCAATTGAAAAAAACATTCTATTTCTATTTGCAGTGATTTTTTCCAAATAAATATTGATTTGTCAATTGAACAAAACATTTTATTTCCATTTGTATTAATTTTTGCCAATTTGATGACAACTTTTATTTTTTTATTTACATTACTTAAATTTTAAATCTACATGCAAATATTTTAAAAATACCTAAATTATTTATTTCCTATAGAACACATCCTTGCACCTCCTAAAATTGGAAATGCTAGTAATTCTTAATCAATATATATTGCATATAATGAAAAGAAAAGACACTTCCAAGATCTCACTTCCAAAATCAAAAACCGCAGATGGAGATGTTGGGTTGAATATAGGATTTAACAAGTCAAAGTAAAAAGGAGAGTAGTTAGTTTAATTAACTATTTAATAAATAGTGTTCTTTACTGCCTTCAGATTTTTTGATTCTATATTTTAATTGATTTTGCGAGTGATGATGGTTTCTCTGTTGTTCAACAGTTATCTTTGGAAAGAGGATTAGATTGTTTGGAGTGATTTAATGTGCTCTTCGATCATCAAATCTTTGAATATTTTGTTTCTAAAGAAGTTTTTGTTTATATTTGAAAAAGAGAGTTATTGTTAGAGATTTATGTATGTTTTAAGATTTTAAGAGAGTTGTTTTCTAATTTTAGAAAGGTTTTTAATATTTTGGAAGAGATTTGTGTCTATAACAAGGATTAGATTATTTAGAGTGGTTTGGTGTGTTTTTTAGATCAAATATTTTTATTTTTTTTTAATTTATAGTTTGTGAAATATTAAGATATTAAAGTCTTCCTTTCACATTTATGGTTGCTTATACATTGGAATAAAGTTTTATCACTAAATATTAATGCCATTTTTAAGATTAAAAGTGAGTTTTGTATTCTTCCATATTTTGAAAGAGACTTGTGTTTAAAAGGAGGTTTCAATTACATGGAGTGGATTGTTGTATTCTTAGGATCAAATATTCATCAATCCTTCTAAATTTTAGTTTGTTAAAGATTAAGGTAATCATATTTTATGATTTAATTTAATGCTTTACATTAATAGAAGATTGCTTGTCATTATTGTATGAGTAAATTTTTTTTATTTTTTTTTCATTATTATTTTAAAATTACTTTTGATATTTCATTGATGGAGATCTATGTATTGATTTGTAAACTCTAAAAAAAAAATTAAAAGTAAAATTTCTAAATTATTATTTTTTTGGGAGGGTTTTATTTTGTGGGTAGTTCTAAAATAGGATGGGAACATAAAATCTTAAGACATATAAGTTGTTTTACATGATTATGTTTCACTTTTACACTTCTTAAAAACCACTTTATGAGTTTTTTTATTCTTAATTATGTTACAAATAGAGAGATAGTTAGAAATCCAAGAGTGGCCATAGAATACAAAGTAGTAAATACGACACTTAAAAGGGAGAGCTCTTTTGACTAATAAATAAATGATAAATAAAATGACACCTAAATGAGGAATATGTATTTAGAATATTTTTTTAAATTATGGTTTTATGATACATTGGAAACAAGTCTCATTTTTAAGCACTCAAGAAGTTTATTAGATTAAAAGATCATTTTTTGAAAATCTAGAAAGTTTTCTTGAATATTTTCAAAGATGATTATACTTATAAGGGGAATTAGATTATTTAGAGTGGCTTGGTGTGTTCTTGAGATCAAAGATTCATCAAATACTTGAGTTCATAGTTTGTGAAAGATTAAGGTATTCATCTTTTACCATTTGTTTTGTTAGTATATAAATTTTCTTTCACTTCTAGTGCTTGGCTATCTGCATTTTTAAGCCTTGTGACAACCAACTAATCCTAAACCTTTGGTATTGTTTTTTTTGAATATATGGATCATCATAAAAATTTGATTGGTAGAAATTTTAGGTAATTTGTCACGAGTGTGCAAACTTGATTTTGTGGCTCCCAAAAAAAATTTGAGGTGAATTTTAATGTGTCACCATTTTGGAGTGGGTCTCAAGGGACCCATAAAATAGATTGTGTGGCTCCCAAATAAATTTTGAGGTGAATTTTAATGTGTCACCATTTTGGAGTGGGTCTGAGGGACCCATAAAATATTTTAAATGGCTCAATTCTCACAATGACTTAGGTGTTATTTTTTCCTCAATAACCTATATTTCCATTTTCATGGCCATTGTGGATGCTAAATCTATAAAATGTTAGTTTATTGACAAACCCTTTCATGGAAATCAAACAAACATGACAAATCAAACACCCTTATGAAATATTACTTCATGTTAGATATGCTAAACTAAGACATTAAAACAACAAGAAATGCTAAATGAACTAATTGAAAGCATAAACAACATGGTGCACACCTATTCCATAGTGGATTGGTGCACCTTTGATATGTAAAGGACCCCTTTCCCAATCCTTGCTAAGCCTTAAGATGATGATCAACAAAGAGATGCAAGATGAACTCAAATGACTATAATAATAATGCTTAAATTGTGGATGGAAATGAAGGAGAAAATCCTTGAATTTATAGATGAGATTGAGAAAAGAAGAAGAAAAGTGGATGAATGTGGGACTAATCTTCAACCAACAGATTCATGCCACTTGTCAAGATGTGAGAGGATGGAGGGGGAGCACATTTTCGTCTTTTTGCAAGTAAATTCTTATTAGGTGAGTTTAAAATTTTGAAAAATAGCATTAAATGCATATGGTTGATAGTTTTGGGGGGAAATTTATTTCGACAAAAAAGTCAAACAAATGGAGTTAATGAGAGAATATTCCTTGGGAATATGCCTTGTGAGGAAAATAGAGATTTAATAAATCAAAATAAATGATTTATTGTGCAAGTGGGATTATCTAGAGGATGTGACATGGATTAGAATTAGTTTTAATCATGGTTTGATTAATTAAGCTGATGTTAGGTGATTGTGATATTCAACTTAAATATTTGGATTTATTTAAATTGAAAGAGAAGATAAAGAAAATTTAGAGATTTAATTAAACATTTGGATTTATTTAATTAAATGGATGAAATTTAGGAGATTAATTAAATAATCTGATTTATTTAATTAAGTGTGATGAAGGTTAGTGAATTAATTAAATTGATCTATTTGATTAATAGAGGAAATGATGTTAATTGAAGCGTCATTAGATGCGTGATGTTAGTTAGGATTATTTTCATGTCTACATTTTGCCCCTCTTTGAAGCAATGTACTTTTTGCATTGATTCAAAGAATGATGCCACCAAGATCGAAATTTAAAAAAATATGATTTTTTTTTCCTATGCACCAGCAAAAATAAGCATGCTGGTACATTGCCCCCTCGAGAGATTGAGTGAAAAGTTAAATTTGAGGGTCGATCTCATGACAAAGAGGTTAAAAATGTATGTATGGATGGTTAGACTAACAGATCTAAATGATGATGCAAATGAGATGTTTGTAAGATTCTTAGAATAACAAATCTATATTATTTTAAACATCTTAAATGATTATGCAATGCTTGTGAGATGGATGGGATGGATGAGGTTGTCTTATGATGATATGATGTGAATTGAAAGATGATAGTGTGGATACATGATGGGTGAATTGATGAAATGATACTTATCTTAACCATGAAAGAGGATAGAAGAATGATAGGGATCAACCCTTGAATCCAAGAATATGTAGAAGTCCAACAAGTCTATTAGTCGTCGAGACTTTATTAGATATGATGATGAATGATGATGATGTACTAGTTATCCAAGGATGGGAGAGATTAAGAGCATAACTTTCTTTACGTTTGATAACACACATAGGTACGATGCATCAAGGTATAAAGAACCAAGATGGAATTGCACCTAGTGTGATGGACTTTGACTCGACAATCAAATAGGAGTACTCTTGTTCACACCTGACATACAAAACATTATTCAGAGTGTAGTTCAGATATTCTAAACATCTTAGACCAAAACATAGAAAAGAAATCCTTCCTATGTGGTCAACAAGACATCTAAAACACCTTCCCTACAAACCAAACAAAGAATGCATGACCAAGTTATATTACAAGAACATCCAACAAGTATAGCAGACAAAAAGATAATGATTGTTGGCCCATTCCTTTCTCTCTAAACCTTTTTGATTAGGCATTATCGAGAGGTCCTTGGAATGAGTGCAAAATAAGAAGTCAAAAAGACCAGAGAACGTAAAAAAACAAGCTAATGTTCTTCGTACCGCTAGCCAAGACTAAACTACGGTGATGCCTGATGTTGATGTCCATCGTAGGAAGGATGCAGCCTAGGAAATGTTGTGATCAGGTGATGATAAGATTGACTGGACGATAAGCTATTGATACTCCAAGTTGACCAACTTACTAACTTACTAACCTACACTTGAGACTTTGACGATTTGAGCTTTCACTTTAAAACCTGCTAGACTTGCTTCTGAATGACTTACCATAGGATGAAGGTGATTATGATTTATTAGGAATGATGATTATTTTGGGTGAGAGCGAGATGAGACTGATGCACCATTTTGAGTTTTTCAAATATTTGGATTTTTTGGTGTTTTGAAATGTTTTGAGGCTATTTTTTTGGGATTTTGAGCTTTTTCAATGTTTTTGGTTTTTTCGAGATTTATGACCAAGAGACTAACTTAATGACCTATCCTAGGGGTCTCAGGAGCTAATCAATAGATTAGCCTTGCCTACGTTATATACGCAGAGACCACATAGTTCGACTAACATAGACTCGATTACTGATGAGATAGATGGGAAAACAAATTGCCATTTTATTATGACAGATGCCTAAAGGACTGACCTAAAATATCTTGGGGGATGATCATAGATCAACCTTACCTACATTCAAGTTCAGAGATGACGTAGTTTGGTTGGATGACTCTATTTTTGGTTTTTTAGATTTTTGACATGTTTTGGATTTTGATATGATTTTGATGTTTTTGGATTTTTGATGGATTTTTTGAATGTTTTTTTATTTTTGATATGATTTTCTGATTTTTTTTTGGATTTTTGATGTTTTTTAAATGTTTTTTGGATGTTTTATGTTTTTTGAATGTTTTTATTTTTATTTTTGAGTTTTTTATGTTTTTGGATTTTTGATGTTTTCTAAATGTTTTTTAGATTTTAGATTTTTTGATGTTTTTTGACTTTTTTATTTTAAGGAACATCACAAGAATACACATGAATCCGACCTGATGTAGGTACAGGAACATGCCCCCAATGTGATGTGATAGACTACTTCGATATAGGCAAGAGAAACTGACCTTAAGAATATGCCAAGTAGTACTAGGGTGGAACATGATACGAACACAAGATCAAGCTATGGTACAAATGTGAACGGATGGTGGAAGGATGAATGTAATGTAACGGATAAGTGTGCAGAATAAGCCATGAAGATCCTAGTGGACAAAATTTGCTTTATTTATGCTTGGCCCTTGTTTGCTAGGTTTTCACCAAGGTACTTGTCCAAAGCACCACCGAAGTGGTTTTCACTAGAGGACAATTTTTTTCTTTACTATTTTAAATCCTTTTTTTGATTTTTTGGATATTTGTATTTTTAATTTTTTTGTTGTCACCAAGATGCCTATTTACCAGGTTTTCATCAGGGTGACCATTTTTTTAGGATATTTTTTGTTTTTTTGTATTTTTTGGTTCTATACCTTGAAAGATTTCAGGCATAAAATTTTTTGAGATGGGAGTTGTTCATGGGCTCTTGCAGAGGTTCGCCTTTTGGTGTTGATAAATAATATTCCCCTAACTTGTAGCTCGTTGTGGTGATGAAAGGTCCCAACCGTTTGGGCTCAAACTTACCTTTTCTCTTTGGATTTGGCAAGTTCTTCTAATTCTCCTTTAGTATGAGCTCACCAACTTGGAAGGTTCACCTCCTAATTTTCTTGTTGTAACTGCATTTCAGGTGATTCTGATATACTTGCAGGTGATTTAGGGCATTCATGCACTGTTCATCCAATAGTTCTAGGTCATTCAAATGAGAGACCCGATATTCCTCATCTATGATGAGATTTTGTAGTGATATCCTCAAGGATAGGAGCTCGATATCGATGGGGAGGATGGCTTCTAATCCATAGACCAGGGATAATGGGGTGGAACTTGTTGGTGTGTGAATGCTTGTGTGATATGTCCATAAGGTGGGATTTAGTTGCAGATGCCAATCATGGCCAGCGTCATTGACTATTTTCTTAAGGATTTTCAGAATGGTTTTATTGGTGGCTTCTACTTGGCCATTACCTTGGGGGTAATACGGAGTGGAAAAGCAATGTTGGATATTGAGTTTATGGCAAAGGTCATGGACATCATGATTTTTTAAATGTGTCCCATTATCTGAGATAATAGCTTGGGGGACAACGTATTGGCAAATGAGGTAGTTTAGGATGAACTTAGATATCTACTTTCTAGTTATGTAGGTCATGAGAATCACTTTGACCCACTTGGTAAAGTACTATGTGGTGGTGTTAATGAATTTTTGGCCATTGGATGAGGTGGGTGCGATTTTACCGATGAGATCAAGCCCCTAGTGCAAAAAGGGCCAAGGTGTGACAATGGGATGAAGCTTCTAAGCTAGTGCATGGATGAGGTCCCCATGTTGCTAGCATCAAGTAAACACTTTCTGAAAAAGTTGTGTTTATCTTTCCATTATGGGCCAATCGTATCTGATCCTCAGTAATTTCTTAGCTAAAGTCATACTGCTCGAGTGCGAACCACAAGTGTCATTGTGTACTGAGTAGTTAAAGCAGTCAGGGCTTCCTCAGTATTTAGGCAACGTAATAGGGTCCCTTCGATGCTCCTACAGTAGAGGGTCTCTCCTAGGATGACAAAGCATGAAGAATTTTTGACAAAATCCCTTTTGAGGTTTAGGGTTATGTCAGCGGGAAGGACTCCTATTCTTAGGTAGGTATAGATTTCATGGTACCAAGGCTCACTGAGACCAACGAGTTCACACACAAATTTAGACTCTGGTACCTCGAATGCTGGTATAAGAAGCTACTCTACAAGGAATTCCTACTTTGGGATGTTGTGTGGGATTTCCAAGAGTGATCTGATTGTAGCCATTGCATCTGCTGCTCTGTTGTTTTCTCTAGGTAGCTATTCAAATGTGATATCAATGAATGACTCTTTGAGGCTCTCGACCAAATTCTTGTATGGAGTCAGTTTATCATCCTTTGTCTGATATTCATTGTTTACTTGATTGATTATGAGCTGAGAGTCTCCATATACCTTTAGAGCCATAATCTGCCATTGTACTGCAATCCTTAAGCCTATGACAAGAGCCTCATATTCTGCTATATTATTCGTGCATGGGAATGATAGCTTGTAACATTTGGGTATGCAGTCTCCTTAGGGAGTTATGAAGAAAATTCTTTCTCCTAACCCATCTTGTGTGTAAGATCCATCAAAATACATCTTCCATTGTTCTTCTACACTTAGGCTAAAAATTGATTCGTCGGGGAATTCTAAGATAAGTGGGTTTTCTGCATATATAGGTGCCTCTTCTAGTTGATCTACAATCACTTGTCCCTTGATGGCCTTGCGCTCCACACTCTTAATGTCATTTTTTGTCAATATCATGACCCACTTGGCTATCTGTCCTGTAAGAGTGAATTTAGAAACTAGGTACTTGAGTGGATCTATCTTTGCGATTAGCTTGATCTAGTGAGCCAACATGTAGTATCTAAATTTTTGAGCTGCAAATACAACTTCTAGACAAGCTTTTTCAATAGGATTATACCATGGTATTGCTAATATAGTATATTTCTCTCTCTCTTTTATTTTCATCATGTTGAGCTATGAGAGCACCGAGAGCAGCCGTTGTTGTTGAGATGTATAGGATCAGTGGTTTTCCTAGAATTGGCATCATTAGAACTGGTGGCATGAGTAGGTATTCCTTGATTTTCTTAAATGCTTGGTCGCACTTGTTGTCCCATTTTTATGCTACCCCCTTGTGGAGTAGATAAGAATATGGGATTTGTTTTTTTGCCAGTTGTGCTATGAATCTGTGGATAGACTGGAGCCTACCTTGTAGACCTTTTAGTTGTTTTAGTGTCCTAGGTTCTTCCATTTCGAGGATCACCTTGACATTGGTGGGACCTACCTCAATTCCTCTCATTGACATGATATACGCCAAGAGCTTTCCTGTTTGTACTCCAAAGATGTACTTCTTTGGGTTGAGGTAGACCTTATACTTTTCGAAACTATCAAAAATGGATCTCAAAGCTGATATGTGGTCTCATCTTTTTCTTGATTTAGCCAATATGTCATCCATGTATTCTTCCACAATCTTATCAATCATGTCATGAAAGATTAGTGTCATGGCTTTCTAATAAGTTACTCTTGCATTCTTTATCCCAAATGGTATCATGCTCCAACAATAGGTCCCCCATGGGCATGTGAATGTTGTCTTGTGTTGGTCCTCCTTTGCTATCATTATCTGATTATATCCAGAAAACCCATCCATTATTGATAACATCTCATGTTTGGTCATCATATCAACTATCATGTTGGTGTTGGGTAGTGGAAAGTCATCCTTAGGACATGTTTTGTTTAAGTCTCTAAAATCGGTGCAAATGTGGATGCCCCTAGTGGGTTTTGAAATAATTACTAGGTTGGAAACCCACTCTAGATAATCAATCGAACATATGAACCCTGCATTAGAGAGCTTCTGTAATTCCATTTTGACTAGCAAGGCTATTTGGGGATGCATCTTTCTAAGTTTTATCTTAGGATATACTTCCAAGTGATGATCTACTACCTTCGGGTCAAGCCCAAGCATATCAGCATAAGTCCATGCAAAGTTTACTTTTCTTTCATTTAGGAATGCAGCTAAGAGTTCTCATTCTTCCGTGAGAAGTGATTTAGCATAGAAGGTTATGTGCGGTATTGCTTCTATTCCCAGATTGACGGGGTTACACTATTCTGCTAGGACTGTTGATTTTTCTTGATGAAGTGCAGTGAAGGGAAAATTGAACCTTTCATTCTCCGACGCCTCAGAGAGGTTTTCACCATTGGATGCATCCTTTATTTTTACTATTTTATGGTTAAAGATTTCCACAGTGTGGTTTTCACTCAAGGACCTTGAGACTATTCTCAATTTCTCACTTTTGTGACTGAAGGATTCAATCATCTCCTTGTAATAGGCTTGAGTGTCCAGTGTGATGTCAAATCTTTCCTTATGATCTTCATATGGTACTGTATCCCTCAATCCCATGAACTCTGAGAGTGCCTCATTGTTTTTGAACGTGTCCAAAATTGATGGTCCTCATTGGTCATAATCGATGAGTTGGAGGTAGACCAGGCTTATTTAATGAGTTTGGTGGTCTGACTCAAAAGATAGGGTACTAATCATGAGTAGGGAGTATTCTTCAAAAATTATGGGTAGGCTAGTTATGGTATCCTCATCATCACTACTACTACACACATTGGTGATGTCAAAGGTGAAGTTATCAAAGGGCATACCTATGGATACTAGTAGTCGTAGGGCAATTGCCATTAGCTAAGGGGGAGTCCTGACTATGTTAATTGGGGGACTTCTCCCATGTATGGTTATACTCAAAGGGGTACACCCAAGGAAAATATTTTTCATTCGTTTCTCAACAATGATGGGTTCCAATCGTCTAGTGCTATTTTTTCCAAGACTTTCATTCTTATTGTAACCCATGCCCAACATCATTTGCAATCATTTGCTTCTTTCATCCATGGGAATATTTGGTGCAAGCCTTTCTTCTTGATAAACGAGACTAGATACATCTCTCTCATCCACCACTTCTCGGCCTAGATCTCCCCAACACCTAAATCAGGATGGATCCACTATGAAGGTTTGAGATGTTGTATTGGTGGGTTGCGACTGTCCATGGGATCTAGGGGATTGAGGTAACTCCCCGACTACAAAGGCTCCTTTTCTCATTTTATATTCTCCACACCCATTGTCTTGGATTATAAGCTTGATGTCGTATATGTCAGGGATGGTTGGTGTCTTTGTCCAAGAAGTGGAGGAGACGTTGGATGGGTCAATATATAGAGTTGAGGGGCCTTCATCGTTCTTTGGGACTTGGGGGACTTTATAGTATTTGGCTTCCAGGTTCTTGCAATAGCCGAAAGGCTCATGGTCACCATAGATTGTGACCTCTTGGTTTTGGTATGAAAACTTGACACATTGGTGGAAATTTGATGCAATTACTTGCATCCCATGGATCCATGGCATCCCAAAAGGATGTTATAGGGTAGGTCAAGATCAAGCCGCTAACAGGTAGTTTCCATAATAGCTGGCCCTACTTGAATAGGGAGTTGAATAGTGCCTTGGGACACTCTTTCTTGATCTTTGTAAGCTCTGATTGTGATACCTTTACCTTTTTTAGTGGAATCTTCAGAAAATCTCAAATTCTTGATAAGCTTGAGTGAAAAAATGTTGAGGCTTCCACCTCCATCCACCAAGACCCTTTTGACTTTATTTTTGTGAACCAAGGCTTCGAGGTGGAGTGCACAGTTGTGAGATGGTTGGGTACAAAATTCTTGATTGAAAAACGTGAGGAGATTTAGAGTGGTGATGTTACCGACCATAGGTTGGAATTGCTCAGTATCAAGGTTGGCGGAGATAGTTGATGAAGCCAACGCTTCCTCAAGGATTTCTCTATAGGCGGTTAAAATCGTCAATAACTCCATGATGGAGATCTAAGTAGGGGTTCGTTTTAACTGGTCAAGGATGTTGTAACTATTAGAGATGGATCTTTGATTTATGGTGGGAGTCTTAGTTGGTTGTGGTGCCCTAAAAATAGTGACTTTGTTCCTGCATGTGGTGACTCCACAATCAACATTGGCTCCCTTGATGCTAACAACAACATCAACTTCATCTAGGGAGGCGAGAACTCCGTCGTACACATGATATACATTTCCATACTTTTTCTTCCCTTTGTTGTTTCCTTGGTTGTGATTAGGCATTGGATTCGTGTATATTTTTAGATCTTGATTACCAGTTGGTTGCTCAACATTTATGATTTTGTCATCGATGAGATCTTGGATGACATTTTTCAATTTCATGCAGTTGGTTGTTGTATGCCCCTTGAGCTTTCGATAATCGTAAAGTAATTTTTTGTTGTACCAAGGTGATTTCACCCGGGGTTATTGGTAATTATCATAGGTGGAGATCTTGATAAGGTTCTCATTGACCAAATTTTTCATGATGGATTCGATTGATTCCCCAAGGGCTATGAATTTATGCTTGAGGGGATATTTGTTTCGTGGAGGTGGTCCTCCTTGAGTATTCAAGTTGTTGACATGATTATTGAGTGGTTTTTGGTTTAGCGCATTGGCTTGTGTGTTATTGTGATTATTGTTTTGCGGTTGATGATGTGTTTGGTTATTTTTCTTTAGACCACTGATGACAACCTTTGCATCGACCACTCCATCATTGGTGACATTCTTGTTCTTTTCCCATGTGTGAGGTTTCTCATTGTATCTAGTAGATGGGTGACTATCCTGATGTTCACGATAGGTAGGAATTCCCCCTTGTGTAATAAGGGCTCTCTTGATGTTAAGTGCCTTATGGATCAATTGTTCATACGTGTTGATGCATTGCATCTTTAGGTAGAATGCTAAGGTTTTGTCTAGATTCGTGATGATGGTGCAGATTTTTTGTACCTTTGGCATGAACCACTTGCTCTGATTAGCCTTGGGTCACCATCATTGGAGGAAGGAGGTGAACGATTCCCCCTTTCCCTGTTTGAGCACCGAAATTTCCTCTAAACTAACATCCATGCCAATGTTGAATGCATAATTTTGGAGGAATGCATCTTTGATATCTTGGAAGTTTCTAATGCCAATAGGCAAACGAGAGAACCACTCCATGGAGGCACCAGCCAAGCTTCGAGGAAACAACCACATTAGATATGTGTCATTGTATGAAACTTCCATACAATGTACCTGGAAATCCTTGATGTGATCTTCAGGGTTTCCTATCACACGATATTTGTCAAATTTTTGGATTTTGAATCCTTTTGGGAACAATACCATTGTTAAGCTCAGGTTAAAAGGATAAGGACATAGATTATTGGGTGTCCTAGTGTTTTTTCTTGATTGAAGGTCAAGCACTTGCTGTGAGAGAAATCTAATTTGTGTTGTCACATCACCTTGCGAATCGTGAGGTGGGTTGAACATGTTTTGAGGTGTTGGATTGATAGGCGGGATATTGGTGTGAGTTTTTTGCAAGCTTTGTTGAGTGATTAATGTTTTCTACCGAGCCAACAATGTTTTTTGTCTGTTGTGCTATTGTTGTGACAACAACGCTTGTTGTTGGTCATGTTGTTGTTGTGCCAACAAAGCTTTTCATTGGGCTTGCTATTAAGCCGCTTTTTGTTGTGCTTGATAATCTTGCAAGGCTTGTTGATATGCTTCTTGTTGGGCTTCTTGTAATTGCGCCTGGTATTGGGCTTGTGCTTGTGCAATTTGAGCTGCTTGTGTGGCTTGTGTGACTTGAGTTACTTGAGCGGCTTGATCTACTTACACAGCTTGGGTAGCTTGTGCAGCTTGTTGTGTCGCTAATTGTGCTTGCACTTGCTGAGCAACTAGTTGGGAAGCCTATTGATTTTGAATTACCTTTTGATAGGTAGCTTTTCAAGTAGCTTGCAACGTTATGTTGAGTGAATTCACCATGTTGTGTTTTGGCGGTGGTGACAATAGATTGGGAATGGTGTTGACCATTGTGATGAGTGGAATGCTCATGTTGATGATCGGGCTTTGAGTGGTGGATGGTGTGATTGGGATGCTTGGTCCTTGGGAAACCATGCTTTGAGTGACTTGAGGAATGGTGGATGTGTTTATTTTTGGGGTTGTTTGGATGGTTTCCATTTGTTGTTGTGATATCAATGGCATGACGAGAGGATTTATGATAAGGGGTTGCTTTGATTTGGTTGATTGATGGTGGGTAGAGGAGGAAGACCCAAACCAAGCGGTGATGTGGATGTAATTGGTAGAGGTGGAAATGGTGGAAATATAGGTGACATATTCCCTTGAAGTGATAATGATGGATCAAAGATTCCTCCAGCTCCAAAAAAATCACCTTCTCCTTGTGAGGTCATAGGGAGAGTGGTTTTCATGTCAAGCGGACCAACTGGTGTTGTATGAAAGAATGATGAAATGGTATGATTATGAAATGTGATAGGGACATATGGGTGTAACGGATTCATCGGGATGGATTGATTGGATGTGGTGTTCGCATTCAAATCTTAGTTGCTCACAAGGGGATGTGTTTGCAGTGCATGAAGCAATGAGCTTCGCTTCCTAACAATTGGTGGGGTTGGAGTGATGGACGATGTGATTTATAGGATGTCTTGAGTAATGCTTTGAAATGGAAGCATGGATGAGGTTGAGGACATGATCCTAAGAGGTCTTTCCACAATAGTGCTTACATCGAAATCGAAAGGGAGTTTAGCACCTTATTTCGCCAACTCAAGCATGTGTTAGGATGGGTATAACCTCATCATAGCATTAACAATCCAATGATTTTCAAGATTTTGCACCATCTCAAGGGTTTCATCTTGTGTCATCCCTAAGATGTTGTTGGTGATTTCCTCCACTTGACCTTCCTCTTGAGGATTTTGAGGTATTTGAGGATGATTGATTGGGAGGTCAATGGATATTGTAGGGTTGAATTTGGTTTAAGTTTGACTTAGATCACTTGAAGTCAATGTTTCATTTTTGTGCTCCATGTTTTTCTTGTATTAAGATCAATTTTGAACCATAAAATAAGGATCAATTTTTAGGAATGTAAGAGATGAAACTCTAACACCTTAGATTGGTCTAAAATTTAGGTGCAAAGAAGAGAAATCAAGTTTTCTTTAAGGATCAAAGAATGGGAATGAGATACACAGAGGATGGATGGTGCAGATGATTGAACTCTTTGAGAAATTTTGGAGGAGATACTAGACTTTAGGATTTGATTTGGATTGATTGATTTGAGATAGTGCACTTGTAAACTCTAAGAGGTTGGATGTTGTCCTAGGGTAGACTTGTGCACAAGATGATAATTTGACTAAAGATGAAAAGAAGGATTCATCAAGATGCCCCTAGTCAAACAAGATGATTTTGGATAAAGAACTCCTAGACCCCAAGATGTTGGATTTTATCAAGGGATAAATTTGTTCACAAGGTTTGATAATTTGATTAAATATGTGAAGAAGCATTCATCTACACATATCCAACCAAACAAGATGATTTTGATTTTCCAAAAGTCTAGTATGATGCTTTCAAGATTTTCAAAAGTTGTTGGTGAGATGATTTGGTTTAGATGCTTGAAGGATGAATGAGTGATTGATTTTGATCCTAGATTTGAACCTAGATAAAAATTATTTTTACAAGACCTCAGTTTTGAAGAACATGCAATACTTTCTATGTGAGAAGTGTAAACCTTTGGAAGAGACTTGGATTTTTTTCATAATAAAACTCATACAAGTTAGGATTTTTCCTTGAATATTTCTTGTAAAAATTATAAACCAACCTTTCTCTAACTTCAAGAAGTATTTCAAGACGCTCCTCGTGAGCTTTTGGACTAAAAATTTTGAACTTGGATTTTTGGATTTTTATTTTGGGGGAAATTATTTGGAAGAACACATGTGGGGGGTCCAATTGTCTCTTAAATTTCTTAATGTTTCATTTTTACCACAAACACTCTCTTGATTAAAGTTTCAAACTAGATGTCTAATGACGTGATTTCTTCTCGTCCAACAAAGTCCATTATGTGAAAAATTGAGGAAATTAAGGCAAAAGTTTCCTATTGTTGACTTTAATGAAAACAAATGATGATAAAACCCAAGTACTTAGATGCCTCTAAGGACATAATCCCTAGGGAAAACAAGAGCACTTGGATTTGTCAAAGATATTTGTTTACTCCAAAGGGTTTGAAATTTTGAAGCTTTTGTGAATGTTTTGAGACCCAAGAAAAGTGTTTTCAATTCCAAGCGCATGCATAATCCTAGGATGAAAATAAAATATTTGTTGGGTTCCCACTTGGATAAATCCAACTATGCATATTTAGTGCAGATGATTAGATGCTTTACCACACATGCTCCACCTTATAATGCACTTGCTTCTAGGGTCAGCCAAGCATTAGTACCCATGAATCTCCAATGGCATACTTTTCATTTCTACAACAGAATTGAAGGTTACGTGGGGCAGGTTCAAAGGACATGACATTTTGCACCAACAAATAGAAAGGATTTTGGCCTTTGCTAAACAAGGGGTTTTAATGCGAGCATTTCATTCATGGGGGACCATCCATGTGGCAAGAGACCATTGCTTCCCTTCTTGTCAGAATGATCCTCATGATTCTCGAACTTTCCTCGAGAACCCACACTTATATACCAGCTAGAAGTCTCTTGGCTTTAGCGTGTTACCGGTTGGGTTGTTCCTTGGGGTGATTAATTTTTTGCACCAAGCAGTCCCTCTAAGATAAATAAAAGCGAGAAAACATATCCATAGTTCGATCGATATTTTTTAGAAACAAAGATAGAAGACACGCAATATGTTCCACTCACACTCGCAAGTTTTGTTAAATTTTTAATCCCAAATCGAAATGTGTGGGAAATTAATTACGCAACTTAATGTCACGAAAAGGCCTTTTGATTCTCAAGATCTCCATGAGGGGCGAGAGAAGTGCATACATCCTTTTAATGATATTACTTTGGGTAAGTAATTACAAAACAAAGAAGCACTCAAGTTCATTTTAAGTCCACAAAACAATGATTTGATTCTTTTTAGTGCACCAAAATGAAATGGAATTTTTCTTGTTCAATTGTTAATCCTCAAACCAAATCTCGTGAGCTTGTCCTAAAGTTTTTTATTAAACCCTTTGTAGCAAAAAATGAAAACTTGTGTAGTGCTCTTTTTAGAATCCCAAAAACCAGGTTGGTCTAAAAGATAAAACTAAAGCATAGAATGGAAGCTATAAACATTTAAAAATGATTTATCAACTTCAAATTTAATGTTCAATTCTCTTTAACTCCAAGACTCTTCAAAGACCACTTCTTGCAGGTTCCTTGTGTAAATGGAATCCATACAAGATAAAAAATACAAATCATGTGAAGATAAAGTTATTAATTAAACTCGTTTTAAGAATTATCTTCAAATAATAGAATGATTTCAAATGAATTTATTTTGAAAAAAAAGCATTAACAAGAATCCTGCTTTCCTTAGAACTTAAAGAAAATATTAGTAAGTGACCTTGTCAACATGGCAACATCTAATTGAAGGATCTTGGTCTGCAAATCTATAATAGAAACTTGATATTCCTCATCAACATCCCTCTCTACTATCCTAGCAACAAACAGAAAGCTCATTGCATCCTCAAAATCAAATGGTAAATGTGTACCATGGTGGACTAAATGGAAAGCTTTGTCCTTGCATTCAAATAACTAAAAATATAAACCTTGCAACTCACCTTGCTCCACTTGCACATTAGACTCAAATTCACTCTCTTCAAACAAATACAAATGATTGATCCTTTGCATTGGTAATAAAGAAGGTGAAAACTCATGCACAAATATGTCTATACCATCCTTCAACATTCTTTGGATCTCCCATGGAAAATCAGATATGTCAACTTCTGCCATTAGAGTCTTGGGTCTAACCATGATCTCAAAATCCACCGTTTCCTCCTTCATGGGTTTTAGGAACTCTTTCTGACTCATTAACATTACACTTGCCCCCACTTTTGGATCTTTGTCTTCCTTCTCTATGATTTGGACAAACTCCTTTTCGCCCACCAACATAGCACTAGAGCCTATTTGTGATTCATGACCTTCCTCTTTATTAGACGGCCTTTTATCCTCCTTCATTCTCTTCAGAATAATCTTCTTAATAGTCCACTTGATCCTCTTTCTTATTGGAAAATGCCAACCACTTGCTTGTTCTACTTCTCAAGACATTGTTGCATCTCAAGATCCATTCTTTCATGCATTTTTTCTTGAATATATTTCATTTCTTCCAAAGAGTGTCTCAACTCTATTATCTCTTGCTGAATATTTAGTTATTTTTTCTTCTCATTTTTCTTCTCCATCTCACTTTTCTCTCTTCTTTTCTCTTTTTGCTTCTTGCACAGTAACTCCTTACTCTTCAAGTCTCCACAGATGAATATTCTCAACATTTCTATTATTCTTCATCAGGAAAATATATTTCACCTTGCTTCTTCTCAATGCTTCCTATCTTCGTGATACCTCACCTTAGGCTCCTTTCTTTTCCCTTGGCCTAGTCTATTGGTATCTAGGCTCTTCCATCAACCTATAAAAAGATAATACACATCTCCCAAAACTTTCTTGCCCAGATCTTTGGGATTTGATACCAATTTTATGTATATCATGGGTGCACAACCTTCTACCAATCCCAAAAAATCAAACTTTAAAATTTTTAAACATCAAAAGGTGGGTTTTGACCCACTAGTCTTCATTCATCCTAGTAGCCCTCCAAACAAGGCTTTCCAAGCACAATTTCCATGGAAGACATGACAACCAAAATGTGAGCATAATTTTGCATACCATTTTGGATCTTTGACAACATATCCAAAACTTGGCCAAGGTTGCTTTGGTATGGAGGCTTCAAAATCTGACGTGTCCTATTTCATGAGCCTAAAGCATGGGGTAGCAAAACAACCTTCCTAAACATATATTTCAGAGTCGACACTTAATTCAAGATATGAAATCCTATTTGAGTACCCATTTGTGCATTCTTCAACATATCATAAATTAGGGTGGGGTTGTTTTGGATCAAAAGGCTCAATGTTTGAGTGTCCTACTATAAACTAGGCTTAAAAGGCTAATTTAGGCTTGGAAACACTAGGGATTGCACATAAAAATAATTCCAGAGATCTTCCAACCAATACATTGCTCAAATAGGGTCCTCATACACCCAATAACATGTTCCAATTACTAGCAAATAATTCATCAACTCCTCCAACACAAAATATAACTCCTCTCATGGTTTCTTGGTCTAATACATGGAATTATCAGACCTTCAATCCAATCGAGCACATGCCAACCATCTTCCCTACTATTGAAACTTTAGGAAAACAAAATCTACCATAATCCAAACCATTCCACCGAGTTTGGTCCTTTTTCACTAGTGGAATGGAGAGAAAAAAAATTTTCTTCACTCAGAGCCAACCTTACTTAGGGTTTTAGGTAGTTTTTAGTAAAATGGCTCTAACTTTCTTCAAACACAATAAAATCAAGTTCTACAAAAAGGAGAATTTATAAGATTCACTCCTTTATAATTTCCAAAATGTTTCAGACCATGAGGAGGCTGTAAAAATCTTTACTATTCACCAGATCAGTAGAAAATGTTACAAAATATAAAAAAACAGAGATCTTTATTGATTCTTCTTCACCAAAACTTCATTTCACCCCTTGGGTTGATGATAAAAATAATTTTAAGGAATTTCCAATACATTCCCAATAGTTACAAAATAATCTTTAATATTACAATGGTTCATCTTCCACTTTGGCAATAAAAGAAAAAGTTGCTTTGTGCAACTTGACAACATCGATACTTTTTTTTGCATTTACATACTAATTCACCCCCTAATGACTCAAACAGACCCAAAAACCTATGAAATGGTCTTATAATACCTTATTACATAAAATTGACTCAAGCACAACAAAATTTCACTTTTTTACCGCCCTTGGGGCATGAAAACCTAGGTGCCCGTATACCACCTAGTCATAGCCAATAACTACACAATGCATTGGACCACCTCCACTTGGGTTTCCTTGTAGACCATACTTACACAAACTACAAGATCAAATAGTTGAAAATGGTACCTTGTTATGGGTGGCCTATAGGCATCAAGGACCAACCCCCAAATTTAGACAACTGGGACCACCTTTGAAATGCATTAACTGAAGAAGTTCAACCACTCTTCTGTGAAAAAATTGAGCCACTCTTGTGTGAAAACTATAACCAAAAAGAAGGTGGATAATATCAACATCATATCATCAAAGCGCACATGAGCATGTACACACATATGAGAGCATGTAATGAAATAAATGAAGTGAAAAAACATATACCAAACCAAATTTTGACCTGGGTCTTCTCCCTACCATTGTGGATTTGAAGGTGGAGCATCACTTCTAGAGGTGATGTTCGACCATGTACTTGCTAGAGAAGGTGACATTATTGACTAGATTTTCGGTGGTGTTGTTGAGACTATATGAACATGCATTGGTGATTCTATGCACTATCGTTGCCTTGATCTCTCCTTTGCTCTACCTATCATTGTCTTATCCTTCTCTCCATCACTTATAGTTTCTTTTCCCTGAAATCCTTGAGCATTAAGATCATTAGTGGGGGCATCAGTTGGGAAAATTAGGGTAGGACATGCTCCCAAAAAATAGTTGTCGAATTCAATTGATATGATAATGTCAATGGTCACTAGGGCATTGGGATAGTCCTTATCTGATCCATCATCATTGTTGAGTGAGATATCAATGATTGGAGGGATGAGGATGGTCCCTTGCTTAAATCAAACTCTTGTGAAATATACATGTACATCTACATGGTTGGTGGGATGGCTTGCACCTAGAAAAATTGTTGTGTGACCCGATGCTAGTAGTATGGTATAATGAAGTGATTTGATCAACTAGCCAAGATTGGGTCCTATTGCATCATCAATGTGGATCCATATATGCATCATCTAGTAGATGTAATAGCTCCACATAATACCAATATTTATCTCTAAAAAAGAAGGTTGACAAGTTTTTGGTCATGCAACAATGGGTATGCATGTGCTCAAGGGTCATTATGCAATATTCCCTGTGGATATCTGACCGATTGTGTGAATTTGATCATATGTTGGAATTCTCTCACTTGTAGAAGTGTGCATGTGACGATGCTATGATATTTTTAGTGTACATATTTTTTGATGTCCTAGTATGAGTGAGGAAGCATGCTTTGACCCCATGTGAAGATAGTCTTCCTCTCTTCCATCCCATGAATATAATGGATGAAACCTTTGTGGAGGTGAGAGCGTCATCCATCAATAGTGACACATAACACCACCATCATAATGATCACATGACATAGTAGCATCAATGATAGATGACGCTAATCCAACCACCTCATGTACATGTGGTTGGTGGTTTCCTTAGGAATTGTGTGGTTGATACAATACTACTACATCACCTACACATCCTAGGTTGAATGCCCCTCCTCATATGCCACCCTCTCTTCTCGGATGGGAAGTCACAACATGTAGTATACATCCTCTAGTGTTATTATCATCTTCCCTATTAGGAGATGAAATGATGAGGTGTTTGCATCCCACCTCTCCATCAACACCATACAAATTGACACATGGAAGCGGATCTTGGGCATGGTGTATATTAACACAAACCTAACCCACTGTAGTAATCCTTAGTCATCAACGATGATCTCATGGTTGTGACTCCTCACCAATGATAGAATCACAATGCTTCTATGCTCATAGATCTTAGGAATCTCTTGAAAAACTATAAAATACTATGTCAAGGAAAATCTATATCTACTCTACATCACCTAAAATTTTCTATCTCTATCCCTAAGACTATAGCATGTCATGAACAAATTTGCATGAATTTCTCATGTCTGAGGCCTAATTGGTCGATGACAACATGCAAGAAGAAAACCAATATAGGCAATAAAATCTAGCACATCGATGAGATTCTAGCACGTCCATAGGATGTTGTCATTCCAACTGGACATCTATGTTTCTCATGAATTTTCTAATGCTAAAAAACACACAAAAATGAAAGGCTAGGGGAAAATATTTCTCATACCTCACCTAGTTGCTCGCCCTTCTCCACGTGATCCATAGTTGTTGGATCCTCGAAATCCTAAACTCTCATCTACAAGGAATTTTTCCCACAACGACCTTCTATGGGTCCTCAATGGGAGTATATAGGTCAAATTTTTCCCATTTTTTGTGGAAAAGTTTCCCTATACTTCCTACCTTCCTCTTTTAACCCACTTGGCTAGGGGAAAAAACAGGAGGGGCCATATACTCACTTCTTTATCAAAATTTTCTTTCGATTCACCAATTTTTTTAAGCATTCTTCCCATCGTAATAGCTTCTTATGATTTTGAAGTTTACCCATTTTCGAGGTTTTTAGAACAAAAATTAACATCATACATTATAGTTTCTTGTTAAGATCGAGCACTAGGAGTATCATCAATATCAACTTGCTCGACCTCTAAGGCCGAGCTACAATATCCTTTTTGGAAAAAAATTGTAAAATTTTAAAATTGAAATGGATGTCTTCTTAGCTACTTTAGTGTGGCTATTTTTTCTTAAAAATCAAGTCACTAAAGTGGGGAAAAAATGTACTGTCAAAAAATTTCACCTTGGCAATTTCACGCTTACATATTAGGATCATAACTTTTATGACAAAAACATATAATTTGGAATGTCATGATGTTGACTTCATGGGTGACAACAATGAACTATTAGTAGCTTGAGTACCTTATTTGTGAAAATTTATGAGTATGGCACTTGCACAAAGCATGGACATCTACCCAACACGCTAGCATCCCCAAACTTTCCAAGATTGACATATGTCATAATGGAAAGGAAGCATGTGTAGTGGCTCTTCCTACCCATACAACCTCATAAAACCTTATTTTCCCCTCTCATTCTTATTCAATACCACTGGATCTCATTCTACACTTCATCTTCTTGCATTCTTTCTCACTTCTTCTTGCTCTCTCACTTTCATAGTGAAGATTTGTTGGATATATTTTGCAAGTAACCATTAGGGATTCTCTTCCATTCACTACTACCATGTCTATCTATCCAAGAGGGGAGCCACGAGCTGTTCATAATGCTCTCTTATTATCTTAACTCATTTTTTTGATATTATTTATTTTATCTCATTTCTTACATTCGTGATAGGGGTTTTTCTCCTTATGAGGTTTACATCTTTTCCTTTATGCTTTTTCTATCTCTATCCTATTCGGCTATCTATGGAGTTGGAAACATCAAAATGGGGGTTTGATTGAGGCGAGCCCCAAAATAGCCCCTAATATTTTTCTCATTTTATGTATGTGAATATATATAGGTAATAAGTTGGACATTTTAGATTTGGGACGTCCATTCTCTATTTTACTAGAGAGGACAATATAGAGTGCAAACGTCCCTATGGTAGGATGTCATTCATGGTTGAGGGATAATCCTCTTGGGGGTAAAATCTATAGTTTAAGCACTTTCTATTTTAGTATATGATAGATTTTAATTTTATCATTTTCTATTGTAATTAAGTGATCCCATTATTCTTGTCATTAGTAGTTTAGTGTTTATTTGATTAAATTATGCAAATATTCCTTATTCGTTATCTCATTAATAGATCTTTGATCCTTGTAGTAATCAAGGGATATTTTCTCCTTATAATTCGATCATCTTGAGGATAGCGAATCACCTCCTTTACAATCATAAACATTTACTTTGCACATACGATAATGAAAACTAATATTTTATTAATATCAAGTAGTAAAACAAACCATAAAAGATGAATACCTTAATATTTCAGAAGTTATGAATAAGTCTTTAATGAATCTTTGATCTCAAGAACATACCAAACGACTTTAAATAATGTATCCCCCCTTATAAATACACACCTCTTTCAAAATATTCAAGAATAATTTCTATATTTTCAATAAATAATCTCTTTTAATCTTAAAAACTACTTAAGTGATTAAAAATGAGACTTGCTTCCAATGTATAAGAAAACCATAATTTTAAAAAATAAAATTCAAACACTTATCCCTCATTTATGTGTCAGATTTTATTTATCATTTATTCAATAGTCTAGAGGGCTCCCACTTTCAAGTGTTGCATTTACTACTTTATATTCTATGGCCACTCTAGGCTTTGTAACTAACTTTCCATTTCTAACATAATTAAGAAGATGAAACTCATAAAGTGGTTTTAAGGAAGCACAAAAGTGAGACATATTCATCAAAAAAATTCTATGTCTAAGATTTTCTTTCCCCATCCAATTTTAGAACTATCCACAAAATGAAACCCTTTCAATAATTTAATAACCTAGAAAATTTACATTTTGAATATTTTTTAGAGTTTGAAAATCAATACATAGATCTCCATTAATGAAATTGTGAAATTAATTTTAAAAAATAATAAATAAGATAATAAATATTTATTTTACTCATACAATAATGAAATACAATCTTTTATTAATGTAAAACATTAAAATAAATCATAAAATATGATTACCTTAATCTTTAATAGACAAAGTCTTGAAAGGTTTGATGAATCTTTGATCCTAAGAATACAACAAGCCACTCGAAGTAATTGAAAACTCCTAAACATGAACCTCTTTCAAAATATTTAAGAATGGCTTCTACCTTTAGAAAACAAAAAATCTTTTAATCTTAAAAATGATATAAGTATTTAGTAATAAGTATTTATTCCAATGTATAAGTTGTTGATGTTATTGCAACTGTGGTCTGCACTTCATCCGCACAAAGAACACATGAATTAAATGAATAGCCTTTGGCTATTTAATTCATGTTCCCAATATCTAAATAAAGCAAAGGGCCGACCCTATATTGATTCGCATAATTCTCTTATTGATTGAGCCGACTTCAAGATATATTAAATGTTTATCTTTTATTATGTATTCCAAGAAAGGCCGACTTAAGTCAAGAGGCGCCTAATTATGTATATATACAAGGTCACTTTGTCATTGTAATTATCCCATCTCAAGCAAGTTCGCATTTATGATTAAGAGCAGAATTCGCATTTGCAGCAGTAGTCCGATTTCAAGGAAGAAGATATTCATTTGTATCTTGTGTATCTAGGAGAGGTGCGACCTCATTACATTCTTTATTGGCCATTGTTGGGCCTGAGTTGTAAGCAGATTTCTGCTAGTTGTTCTACATTATAGAAGAGATCATTTGCTGGGTTTTTCTCCCTCAAGAGGAGGGTTTTCCCAGGGTATCTTGTTGTGTTCATTGTCTTATGTGTTGCAATTATTTAATTACTTGTATTGTTCAATTTGATCTAAGAAACACTAACATAAGCAACCATAAATGTCGAAGTAAGACTTTAATAGCTTAATCTTTCACAAATTATGAATTAAAAAAATTGAAAAATATTTGATTTGTTAAACACACCAAATCACTTGAAATAATCTAATCCTTATGGACACAAATCTCTTTCAAAATATTCAAGAACACTTTCTAAAATTAAAAAAACAATTCTCTTTCAATTTTCAAAATTGCATAAATATCGAACAATAACACTCTTTTTCAAAATATAAACAAACTCTACCTTACAAACTAATAATTCAAAGATTTGATAACCTAATCTAATCTAACACATTAAATCACTCCGAGCAATCTAATCATCTTTCCAAAGATAACTGCTAAAGAATAGGTAATCATCATTACTTCTTTAAAATCAATTAAGATCTAGAATAAAATAAAAAGATTTAAATGCTGTAAAGAACAATATCTATACGATAATTAATTAAAGTAACTACTTCCCTTTTTACTTTCACTCATTAAATCCTATATTCGAGCCAACATCTCTCAACTAGGGTTTTGATTTTGGAAATGAGACGTTAGAAACATCTTTTTCATTATATGCAATTTATCTTGATTAAGAATAATAAGTATTTATAATTTTAGGATGTGTAAAAATGTGTCTATAAGAAATAAATAAATTAAATATTATCTGATTTTCAAATATTTGTATGTCCATATCAAACATAAAGCAATGTAAATGGAAAGGAAAGCTGTCATTAAATTGACAAAAATCACTGCAAATGAAAATAGAATGTTCCATCCAATTAGCAAATCAATATTTATTTGGCTTTTAGGTGATAAATAAGATTTTGAAGACTTTCATCTGATATTTTGAAGGCTTTTATCATTAAACAGCAGAAAATTGTTTTTGGATGACTCAACAATTATTTACAGATGTAAGACTTATTTCAGACTCAAATCTCACAATATATGAACTAAAATATTAATCCCCATAATTGTAGGTTTCTTAATCCTTTAATTTAGAATACAAGATTTAAGCAATTTGATGCTAAACAAATGATATGCCCAGACACGACGTTCGGTTTTTAATTGAATTATTTATAACCACGATAAAAATCAAAATGATAAAACAATTCAAACTGACCTGATGTTCTGAAGAACTTGGGCGTTGTTCTCATCTATTTCTAGGCTGCAGTGGAAAACATCGTCGATCTGGTGGTTAAAGCTCTGCTGTGTCAATAACCTCACATTCTACCTTAATAGTCTTATCGTGCTTTGTCAACCGGGAGTTGAGCCACTCGGCACTGCCAATATAAGAATCAATGGGGCGGCAACAATGGCCACCACTTACGTCGGCGCAGCCATCGCCACTGCCAATATAGAAATTAACACTGTCTCCAACACAGCAAGCCAGTTCAAATAATCCAATCTTCCTTCAAGTACAACTCTCTTTCGAAATATTAAAAGAAAAAAATTGTACTTTATGGTATATTTTTTTTGATAATAAGATTACGTTATGATATATAAGAATTTATGCAGTATTAAAATAAATTATAAAAGATGAATATCTTAATCTTTTACAAACAGATAATTGAATTGATGATTTTTAGAAGACATCAAGTCACTTCAAATAATATAATCATTTTTCTAAAGATAAATTTTCAAGAGCACTTTCTAGTTTTGAAAAAAAAAACTATTTTTCACTCTTAAAAATTTAATAAGTCTGTAATGATAAAACTCTTTTCTAAAAACTTTATTTTTTTGTAAAGCACTCAAAAATAAAATAAAAGATGAATACCTTAATCTTTCATAAACTAAAAATTTAAAGTAATCCTCCTTCCAAGTACAAGTTTCTTTCGAAATGTTCGAGAGCACTTTCAATACTTTGAAAAATACTCTTTCAATGACACATATTTAGCAAAGAGATTTTTTGAATGTATAAGAAAAGCATACTTTTTAGATGTATACTTCATTTTTTTTCCAACTAAATAAATCAGAAATATGATGATCTCAAGAACACACCAAGTCACTACAAAAAATATAGTTTTGCTTCCAAATATAAGTCTCTTTCAAATTATTCAAGAACACTTTCTAGATTCTTGTAAAAAAGCTCTCTTTCAATCTTTAAAATTTCATAAATGTTTAGTAGTAAGACTCTTTCCGAATGTATAATAAAATGAAGGAAGAGGCAAAGGATAGGAAAATAAAATAGAACAATACATAATGGAACAGACCAGAGAAAAGAATAATGTGCAGAAAATTAAACACATAAATTTGAGCAAACTGATTTTTATATTTCATATATTTTCAATGCTTACAATATTTTCACTAAAAAGAAAAATACAGAGTTGCTTCTCTTTTTCATAAACTCAGAAAATGTAATAACATAAACTCCCATGTTTATGGTTGTTGCTATTGACAACAATTATGCGTCTACAGCATGTGCAACATCCTTTTTTGAATTTTATGTAATGCCCATTGGGCTTATTAAGTTTGTAGCTATCCTTTCTTGACTTTCAAGTTTTTCATTTAGTTTTATAGTTGAATTATTGGTCATTGTGGTTGTGTGTCATAACTCTCTTATATTTCTGGATCTCTATATAATAGATTCCTTGCCTCTCATCTTATTAATGCAATTTGGGGCTTTTATGTAATTGCTTGTTTTGTGATCAGCAGATCACTTTGTTTGTCTATTTTGCCTTCAACTATAGCACTGGCTGCTTCTAATAACTGTTGCTACAAAAAAAATATTTGCTGCTATGTTCTGCACTTCCTGCTCCTTTCATTACATTTTGTTGGGTCTCAAAAACGTAGGTTTGAACCACGAGAGGTTGCCAAGCTCTCACAACGCTTTTTGGCCAATGTACAAGGCCAATTGATGCAATTGTACCTTTTTCTCTTCAGGCTCTGCTAAACCTAGGCGGGTGCACCTATGTGAATCATGCAGATTTGAAATATGTTTCTTGCTCAAACAATCTATTCACAATGGCAAATGGAAATGAATAGATAAAATACCGACTGCTACTCCTACTACATAAAAGAAAGGATTTGAAAATGTTATTTTATATGAATTATTTTTTTTGGGTTGTGATAGATTAGTGCCTTCTATCCACATGGGCAATGGAGTCAAAATCAAAACTGTACATGTTTCCCTCTCTGGCTTAACTCTAGTTGTTAGGTACTTTGAAAATTCTATGACTGGCATAAAACCTTACTGAATTTATGACTTGAATAAATTGTGCTAGAATGCTTCTTAACCTGGTTCTACTTTAACCATCCAAAAGAAATCCTAAATCGTGAATAGTGACTTGTTTAAAAGATTTTAAATCTAACTTGCAGTCACCAATCAACTAAATTACACAAAATGAGAGTGCACTTTGATAAATAAGAGATATACTTGATATGCCGATTTAAATAATTAAAGGATTTCAAGTTGGAGACAACCAAATAAAGAATCTGAATTAATACAAAATAACAACTGAACACCAGAAAGAATTCACCAGTTTAAAACATTTTGTCCATTGATCTGCTTCAAAAAAAAATTGTCATAGTTTACATTCCCAGTTCTCATCTTCTACAAAATCTAACTATTCTAACTACTGTCCCCCATCTAACTGATTTTTCAAATTATCTATAAATTACATACCAAGAGTCACTACTCTTCATTTTCCTGTTACAGCCGTTTGTTATTCCTGACAAAAAATAAAATATTTGATTAAGTTGCCTTATCGAAAAATCAAATGTTTAAAACTATAGTCATGCTTTGATTTCTCCTTTTATATTTTTTCTTGCCTTCATTTCACTCTATTCGCTCCTTTACTTTTATTTCCCCATGGCTTTCTTTCGCTTACCGCTTTACCTCGGTCTTTGAATTTTTCACCCACGATTGTGCGGTGACCGACCTGTTTCTCTTCATTTACTTCCTTACCACTTAACCGCAGTTACCATTCTAACCAGCCACGGTGTGGCGGTAGCCGCCTCGCTGCCCACCAACTGTTCAAAGCGATCACCGTGATAACCATCGGCGGTACTGCAGTATGCCTTTAGACCGCTCTTCCACTAACTGTTTTGCTGACCACTAACTACTATCCGTTCACCCCCATCTACTGCTCCCCTTTGGTTGCCCTTCTCACTGCCAACGGTATAGCGGTAGCTGTTGCTCTGATCGCCAGCCTCTTCCACTTCACTGACTGTTTACCGCCCACCACGATACCGCGGTCTGTGTCTTGACCATATGTGGTACTGCAGTATCTCCTCAAACTACCTCCTTGCCGGTTGTCTTTGCTCACCACAATCACCGTGGTCTTCTTACTGACCAGCTGCGGGTAACCACTTAACTAATTGCCACCATCATTGTCACGCTTGCCACTTGCTCACCAACTGTTACCGCGCCACCATAGTTGGTTGGAAGACTATGTGCGGTATAGTGGTGAAAGTCATCATGACTATGCTTAACCGCTATCATGATACCACATGCCACTTTGCAAAAGGTCACGGTAAAGTGGTGAAGGCTATGAGGGATAAAGTAATGGCGGTAGAAGGTATTTTAACGTTATAAAAGGCAGCGAATGATTTTTTCATAAAAGATAGTGAATATATTAAATTTAAATAGGTAAAAGACCTTGGAATTTTAATGGAAATTTTTGGTTCTAACACATTCCTCTCTTTACAAAATGACTACTAACTTCTATAAACAAAACTAAGACTATTCTAGAACATACATATCACCCAGCCAAAGGAGGGAAAAATAAAGCATTTAATTACATTTAATATTATCAGTTGGGAAATCTTGCTTAGGAAGATTTTGCATTTAATTCATATTTCAAATTTATCTTAATGCATTCGATGAAAAGGAAGATTAAAATAAGTTTGAGCTGGAGAAAAGAAATTTCACACATGTGGGTAGATTTGCAAAATTTGTTAGGGACCAAAAATGAAAGTCTACAGTGGTTTAAATAAATGTTGGGCAGTTAGGATTATTTCCAACACCCCCCCTTAATCACAACTGTTGCCTTCAATGATGCCCAAGTTGTCCCTTCAAATGAGGAACAAAATTTTCCTTTCCTAATGGCTTTGTAAAAATATCCGCATACTATTCTTCAGACCTGCAATGCTCCAAAATAATTTAACCATCATTGTTTAGTTCTCTTATAAAATTATACCTTGTGTCAATATGTTTGCTTCTCTTATGGAAGATTACATTCTTGGATAGTGCAGTTGTTGAATTGTTGTCACAAAATATTGTAGTTGCCCCTTCTTTTCCATGCCTTAAATATTTTAACACTCTTCTCATCCATATGGTTTGACATGCTGCCCCTATTGCTGCTACATACTCAGATTCAACTGTAGATAGAGAAATAATTGGTTGTTTCTTGGAAGCCCATGAAATGACTCCTGAACCCAAATGAGATGCATACCCTGATGTGCTCATTCTATCATCTAAAATTCATGCCCAATCGTTGTCCGTGTATCCAACTAATTTGAAATCAGTTGCTGCACTATATAAAATTTCATATCCATTTATTCCATTAACATATCTCAATATTATTTTGGTTGTTAACCAATGTGTCTCCTTTGGGGTCTCCATAAACCTTGAAATTAAACTCACTGCATACATTATATCAGGTCTTGTTGTAGTCGAATACATTAGACTTCCAACCATGCTTTTGTATAGTGTTGGATTGACATTGTTGTTGCAATCATCCTTACTCAATTTCAAACCTATGGTTGTTGGTGTAGGAGTGAACTTGTTGTTTTACATTTTAAACCTCTTCAAAATCTGATCTGCATATTTTGATTGACAAATAAAAATTCCTTTTTTATTTTTCTGCACTTCTATGCCTAGGAAGTATCTTAACAACCCTAGATCAGTCATCTCAAATTCATTTTTCATGGTTTCTTTGAAATCAACAATGAGGATATCATCATTTCCCGTGAATATTAATTCATCTATAGATAAAACAACAATCAAGATCTTACCATCACTTTCCTTGATGTAGAGAGTAGGTTCACCATCACTCTTGCTAAAGTCATTGCTCAAAAAGTATGTGTCAATTCTATTGTACCATGCTCGTGGTGCTTGTTTCAAACCATAGAGTTCCTTTTTCAGTCTATACACTTTATTTTCTTGCCCTTGAACCTCATATCTAGGTGGCTACTCTATATAAACTTCCTCTTTCAATGCTCCATTTAAAAATGTTGACTTTACATCAATTTGATATACCTTCCATTGGTGTTGAGCTGCTATTGTATCTCTTGACAACCAATCTTACTTTATGCCTTTCAATCCTTCCTTTAACATTGCATTTGGTCATATAGACCCACTTTACACCTATGACTTCTTTTCTTTTTGGAAGACTCACTAACTCCCATATTTCATTCTTTTCTATAGCATCTATTTCTTCATCCATTGCATTTATTCATTTTTCATCCTTAACCACATCTTCAAAATGAATAGGATCATCAACATGTGAATATAATGCAAACAAAGAATTTATACATGTGTTCTTCTCAACTTCATTTTGCTTATAAATATCTCTTAAACTTCTAATTTTTTATCTTCTCATGGTTGCCAATGTTGGATTTGATGTGTCACTTGATGTTGAACTTGTAGAATGTAGACTTGATGGGCCTACACTATGAGTTCCTATTGTTGTTGGTGTTTGTTGTCCACTTGAAGTTGTGTTTTCTTGAACGCATGAGGTTGTCCTTGTGCTTGTTGAAGGTGTCACTTGAGAACCACTTTGCTGAGTTTAAATGGGAGTAGGAGGAGTAACATTTGAAGGGATAGTTGTTGGTATTATTTCTGCTCCATCTTCTTGTTGTATGCTTGTTCTTACATTTACTGTTTTCTTTATGCTGCCATCACATGCTTCCTCTTCTATGAACTCCACATATTTGTTGATTATTATCTTTTTGGTTATTGGATTGTATAATGTAAACACATAAAATTGAACTAGGCCTACGAACTCGATTTTCTTCATATTTCTTCTTAACATAATTAAAATATTTAATTATGTCCTCTTGTCGAAATTCATCTATTAAATAAATAATTCTTGATTATTTAATTAATTCATATCTTTATTCTTCCTACTATTTAAATAAATAAATTACATTTATTTTATTTAAATACGCCACTAATTTCTAATGTCCTTTTTAATTAAATAAATTTATTTAATTAGTCCACTATTTCCTCCTACTATTTAAATAAATAAATTCTATTTATTCATTTAAGTACGTCTCTAATTCTAAAGCCTTCTCATAATTAAATAAATTTAGTTGTCACTTTATTCAATTCCTCCACAACTAAATAATTAGAATTAATTATTTAATTGAATTTTCCTCTAGATTTAAATAAAATCTTTTATTTAAATTGGTATTTTCCCTCTTTCCAAGTAAATAATTTAAATTAATTATTTACTGTCACATGGCCCCACCTTTTGAATTAAATTGATTTTTAATTATTAATGACAACTCATCTTTTGAGGGAATTAAATTTAAATTTCGATTTTAATTCTCCTCTTTCCTCTTCTTTTGTGTCATATCCTCTTGTCACATGCAATGCTAACCCTTGATTTGATCTTCTTGAAATCAAATCTTGTTCATTCATTTTGAATTGTTGCCCTAACCCTAATTGTGGGTTATCACATTTAATTTTAACCTTTGATCTTAGGGCATTTGTCAACCTTCAATCTTGTCCCTTCATTCTAAATTGGTATTTCTATAAAATGGCAATTTCAACCTCATTTGTCACATCTACAATCTTGTCTTCAAGTTTTTAGTCTAACATTATCATTTTGCGGGTTTTGGTATTGCATGTAGAACTTAGTGTTTACTTGCATATCATAGGAATCCTTCAATATTTGTTAGGTCATGTCATAGGCATATTTTCTCATTAAAATATGAGGGCAAACATCATATTGCAGCAAATGGAGAAAGGCTATGGAAGTGATTCATGGAGGTCTTGAGGAGCTTTGGTAATATTGTTCCTTGTTTTGCTTTAGTTTCCTCCTTTGTGCTTCATAGTTATGCTAGGGTTGTATTTTTTATTTTGATTTAAGACTAACCTGGAAATTTTACCCATAGTTACATATAGCTTATATGCCTTTGATTCTTCACTATATACCACAAATATGCATCTTTCTCCTTTGTTGTCCTGCTTCTTTCTCAATTCATCTAGGACATGTGCATATGCCACACATCCAAAAACTCTCATATAAGCAATATTTTATTTTTGTCCACCCCACGCTTCTTCTAGAATCATATTCTTTACACTCTTGGTTGGACATCTATTCATTATGTAGAATGCACATGAAACAACTTCAGCCCAATACTCATTTCACAAATGTTTTTCTTTTAACATGCTCCTTGTCATTTCCATAATTGTTCTATTTTTCCTTTTAGCTATACCGTTTTGTTGAGGTGCCTATCTAGTAGTGAATTGTTTGTAAATTCTATTATCTTTGCAAAACCTTAGTAAGTCATTTGAGATGTACTCTCCTCTTCTATCCATTCTTAATGCTTTGATATAATGTCCAGTTTGCTTCTCCACAAGAGCCTTGAATTGGTGAAAGTAATCAAATGTTTCATCCTTATGCTTTAAAAAGTAGACCCATGTTTTACTTGTGTAATCATCAATGAACATGTCATAAAATAATATCTTCCTCCAATTGATGTTGTTTGCATAGGACCACATAAATCTGAGTGGAGAATCTCTAATGGTCTTATTGCCCTTATTGACTTTCCTATTGCAAATGATTTTCTGTGTTGTTTTCCTAGAATGCATCCTTCATGTAGCCTTGCTGGTTTCTCTATGAGTGGCAATCTGTTTACCATGTTTTTCCTATACAATATGTTTAAACCGCCAAAGTTTAGGTGTCCAAATCTTAAATGCCATAACCAATTTTCATCTTTAATTTCAGCTTGAAATATTGTTTGGGTGACTTTTGCACCTTTCCCTTTGTCTACAAGTTACTATGTTTGACAAAATTCTGCATTCAAATCTAGTTGTATCCTAAAGGAGAACATACCTCTCTCAGACTTCCCTCTCTGTTACAATGCTATTATAGCATACATGGAATTCAGACTCACCATCACCCCTTAGTGACTACTTCAATACATTAGACTGTTGCAAGTCTTACATGCATCATACATTCAACCAACCAATCGAGGTACCTTAATTATACACCTTCCTTCTAACAAATGAATCTGATCTCCTCCTATCCAAGTCGCCTTGCAATCACACATCAGGCCGCCCTGCATTTAATTCTATTTTTCATAATCGGATCCTGTCACCTACTAAAACACAATTTGTAGTTAATGCTTTCACCCCTTCAAACTTTAGCCAATCAGTCGTTGATAACTTGCCACATGTCACCTTTCCATTCGTTCACCGCTTCCTATCAAGTCAGATCGGTCAAACAAGTATCGAGCACCTCTTAACGCATCATCATAGGCAAGTCAAATGACCTTCACGGTAGACCGGTGTACCACGCTACTGCCCAGCTTAGACTAAGCCTTCGCAGTCTGGCGGTAGACATACCACACCACTGCGACCGAGCGATGAGACTGCCACGGTATAGTGGTAGGAAGTCATCCACCAGTCTACCACCTTCACCGTGCTACCGCCAAGCCATGAGAAACCTTCCACGGTAAGGAGGTAACTACCAGTGTCGATCGTCGAGCCCACCTCGCTACCGCACCTTGACCACAAGACCTCCGCATTAACGAGGTAGCCACCTGCGCTATCTATCATGGTTTACCGTGCCATGGCCAAAAGGCCACCACGGTGCGGCGATAATCATTCTTGCTGATTGTCACCCTTCATCGCATCATCGCGCCACCTTCAAAGAACCCCCACAGTAGTGAAGGTGTGTTGTTGTTTCAATTCACTATTTGTTGAAAATCGTAGGTATGGATCGCAGCGTGTGATCACTGAAACCGCATAACCATTGTAAAAGGTGTTGTTCAAACAGAGGTAATGATATGATCATTGGCTTGAGAATTTATGAAGGGTTTTTTGTTCACATTATTACAGAAAGGATTGTGATAGCAAATCTATGTTGCTCTAGTTGGAGTTTGAAGTATTTTTTTTGAAGAAGAAGAAGATTGTTTGTGTTAAAGAGTGGCATCAGGCATGTATCAACAACCTATGATTCCAATATTTTCTGGCAAGAATTATGATAATTGGACTTTTAGAATGACATTAACATTTGATTTGTATGAGTTATTATACATTGTTATAAATGGTTATACTGAACCACAAGATGAGTCTACCTTGAGTCCAGATGATGAGAAAAAGTTTGATGAAATAGGCAAAAGAATAAAAGGGCTTTGCATATAATTGGATAAGCATTGGATGATTCGGTTTTGGAAGGATTAAACTAGCCACTACAGCCAAGAAAGCACGAGACATTCTAGATACGGGATATCAAGGTACTAGTAAGGTAAAAACTGCCAAACAATAAACACTTGGAAGAGAATTTGAAAATTTACAAATGAAAGATTCTGAATGTGTAGACCAATTCACATATCGTGTTACGAATTTGGTTAATCAAATAAAGCAGAATGGTGATGAGCTAATAGATCAAAAGGTTGTAGAAAAGGTTTTAAGATGTTTGTCTAGTAAATATGATGCAATTGTCGTGGTAATTGGGGAATCTAAGGATTTGACTACATATTCTATAGATGAGTTGGTTGGTTCTTTAAAAAATTATGAAGACAAGTTGAACAGGAATGACAACACCTTATTGAAAAATGCATTCAAAACATAAATGACATTTGGCAGAGGCAGAGGTAGAGGAAATCCTAGATTCAGAGGTAGAAGAAGAGGAAGATATAATTACCAAAGAGAAAAAAGGAGTCTAGATCCAGGAGCAAGCAGAAATCAAAGTTTCAACACAAGAGGATGCAATAACAATCAGACATCACAAAGGTATGATAAGTCTAATGTACAATGTTACTATTGTAAGAAGTATGGTCACTTGGCAAATGAATGTTGAAAGAAACAAGAAGATATGGGAAAGCAAAATAAAAATTTCTTTGAGAGTAGTTTAGAGACATTGTTTATTACATGTCATGTAGCTCAAGAAAGTTCAAGTAACATTTGGCTTCTTGATAGTGGTTGTAGTAATCATATGACTGGAAATAAAGAGTTGTTTGGAAATTTTGATACTTCAGTTAAATCAAAAATTAAATTGGGTAATGATAACATTGTTGAAGCCATGGGAAAAGGTGCAATTAATATAATAAGAAAGCTTGGTAAGAAAACTATTCCTAATGTTTATTTTGTACCCGGTTTGAAGCATAATCTCATAAGTGTGGGACAACTTATTCAAAATGTTTATAGAGTTGCTTTTGAAAATAATGTGTGTACTATATTTGATATTTCTCCTAGTAAGATGGTGATAGCAAAATTTGAAATGACAAACAACAGAATGTTCCCACTTCACATGAGAAGTGAAATGATGGAGGAGATTGGAGCAAGTTTCAAGGCATCAAGTCAAGATCAAGCATGGATATGGCATTTGAGCTATGGTCATCTAAACTTCAAAGGATTGTGTGTTGCAAAGAAAGGAAATGGTAAGAGGATTACCCCCCATTGAAGCACCATTGAGCTCATGTGAAAGTTGTATTTTGGCTAAGCAACATAAAAAGAGTTTTCCAAAGGAAATGTCATATAGAGCTTGGGTACCTTTAGAAATTGTGCATACAGATTTAAGTGGTCCAATGCAAACCCCATCATTAGGGGGAGCATTTATTTTCTAACATTCATTGATGATTTTAGTAGAAAAACATGGGTTTATTTTCTTAAATACAAATCTGAAACATTTGGCAAGTTCAAAGAATTCAAGGTATTGGTTGAGAAACAAAGTGGCCTATCCATCAAGGTGATGAGACAGATTTTGATTCAACTATATTCAGAAAATTGGTTGGTAGTTTCGTGTATCTCACAACAACTAAACTAGATATAATGTATGGAGTTAGTTTGATTTCTAGATTCATGGATTCACTGAAGAACTCATATTGGCAAGTAGGAAAAAGGTTATTGAAGTACATTGCAGGAACTTTGAATTATGGTATATTGTATTCTACTTTAGATAGTTTTCAGTTAGTTGGATATATAGATAGTGATTTTGAAGGGAGTATTGATGACAAAAAGAGTACATCTAGATATGCATTTCATCTTGGAACAGGTATTGTAGCATGGGCATCAAATAAACAACTAATATTGACAATCTCATCAGCAGAAGCAAAATATGTAGCAGGTACATCAGAAGAAGCAAAGTATGTAGCAGGTACATCAGCAGCATGTCAAGCAGTTTGAATGCGAAGAATCTTGAAGAATCTAATGCATGAGAAAAAAGAGCCTACTACAATCTATTGTGACAACAAGTCCACGATTGCACTATCAAAGAATCATGTTTTTCACAAGAGGACAAAGCACATTGACACTAGATATCACTTCATTCGAGAATTGGTCAGCAATGGAGAACTTGTCCTACAACATTGCAAATAAAAAGAGCAACTTGCAAACATATTTACAAAGGCTTTAGCATAAGACCAATTTGAGTATTTGAGAGAAGTTTTGGGTATTGTAAATATTGAAGTAGTAGAAATTAGGGGAGTGTTGGTTGGTATTAATTTCTACAACCAAATCCATTAAAAACAGAAGCTTCCACCATCCTCCATCGACCATTTCTTCGCTTCTATTCACCGACCTCCAAAAATATGTGCAGATCTTTCCAGCTCCATTTGATACATGTGAAGATTGTTCTAGGTCTTCTGGATCCTTCCAAAGACCTCTATAAACAGAAGCAATTGTAATCGTTTTCATTCAAGCAATAAAAGCCAAGTTTATTGTGTCGTAGCACATTCTCTTTTAGGGGGTCATTCTTTTAATTCTTTGAGTAGGAGAGGCAGTTGTAAAAGTGAGATTTGCAGAGCAGAACAAACTTTACTATGGCTTAGCCTAAAGTCAAAATTCCAGCGAGAACTCATATATCTATCACAGATTTTATCTTCAGAGCAATTGTGCTTAGAGCCTCAAAAAGATGCATGTCATGCAGAGTTGAGAAGGGTAACAAAGGCTGGTTTGTATACAGCTACAGAAGTTTCATCTTTTTAGAATGTTCAAGCAAAGTTATCTTCTTCATCAGGGCCTGAGGAGCTCAAGAATGTCAAGGCAAGTGTCAGGGATGGCTGTGCGAGAGGAAGGCGGTGATTTTCTTATTGTAATGTTTTGTAAAATTATATAGTATTATAACAAGTATGTTTGCATGTTTTTGAGACTGGTTCATTTGGTTAGATGGTTTGCTTTGTAGATTTATCTCACTGCCAGTGAAACTTAATAACAATGGGAACATTATTCTAGGCTTCTTATTTCGTAGTAGCATTCAAGCATTTTGATTTCAGAGGCTTAAGGATGTTGAGGCAATTTCAAATCATGCCACAAAAATGGCTGTCTTCACATTAAAAAATAAAATTTGGGCAGGGAACGAGGGAAACTTCTGGATGAAGCCATTGCAAAGCTGGAAAATTTCAGGTATAACATATCATCAAGGAAGCGGAGTCGATCAGAAATAACGACAAGTGAGAATAGAGACAGGTCACTGGCCAATCATTGCTCTGCTGGTGGTGCAGTTTTACTAAAATCACCATTTCCTTTCTTAGAAAACCAAGCAAATTCAAAATTTGAAGATCTGATTTCTCATAGAGCAAACAAGAGAAACAAAAATTTGGTAACAAATAAGCAGGTTCACATATCAGTAGTGAGTGCATGTTCTTATATCAAACATTTCTTTATGAAAGTGTTATTACTGCTCTTTCTTCCAGTTCTCTTTGTTTATCTCTTTGAATAGGTCATTTTTCATCTGTCTATCACTGCCCTCCATTCTTTTTTCTTGATATATTGAGACAATCCATTGGTGATTATTAAACACTCTTTTCTGATACCATTTAATTTTGTCTTTTTTCCATTTCTTAGCTATAAACTCATAGCTTATGTTACTTGTAAATGGTTTCAGTTGGAAGAATGTCTAAATACTGCGAATTTGCCTAGATTATCTGGTAAGTCAGATCAAGAAATAGAAATTTAAAAGCCTGAAAACTCTCGTGTGAGTCAAGTAGAAGAGAATGATTATGCACTGATTTCTTGACAGGAATTTTGGAAAAGAGGAGAACGAAAAGAAAGCGTTCTGAATTGAAGACAAACATCAGTTTACCTTTAATGGCCAATGGAGCTTTGGATAGAAAATGTGAGCATACATCAAGTTTCAAAGATAAGCTTGAAGTTAATAGTGACAGCCGACCAAGGCGAAATGAAATCGATGATTACAGGTATTATATCTAGTGCACCAAAGATATTTTACAATGAATTCTCCAACAATTTGATAATTTTAGTGGTTCACTTATGTAAAATAAATGAAGGCTTTCCATTCTGAGCTAGTTATCGATGTTTCTGTTTGGGAATCTGTTTTTTCAATTAAAATCCAAAATTTTAATAAAATATATAGGGGAAAGGACCCAGTAGTTGAGCATGTTTCAATAGTTGTGATAGTAGTTGTTTATATAATGTCCAATAATTGTTTATATAATGTCCAATAATTGTGACATAAGTATCCTAACTTAAACAAAATGTATCCATTAGATCTAAAAAACAACCAATCATGTGATGCCACATCAGCATTCAACTACTCATGATGTGAATGCACAAGTATTGGTAGCACTTTTTTTTTTGCCTTTTTGGACACCTTGACAAAAAACCATGCTGATGTGGCATCATATTTTATGATGTGGCCCTGAAACGAAAGTTATAAGCAGGGGACTTGCCATGTAAGCTGCTGTAAAAAAATTGGAGTGATTTGAAATTTCCACATAGGATTTTGGGAAGCGCAAAGTTAGAGTGCACAACTACTGGGTCCTCTCCCCTATATATTGAAGTGGGTAAAGGACTTAATTCAGACAATGTTATAGATAGTAAGGATATCCGCCATTAAAAATAGAATTCCAATATATCAATGTGTTTCAACAGACCAGATAATGCTTATTGGAGGCATTACAATTTACAGTGTTACCCCAAGTTTCCAGGACGGGGCTGCAGGGGACGGTGGGGGACGATTATATAAAATATAGAAAAATTTAAAATATATAGAGAAACTTTAAATATTTATATGATAATATGGATAAAGCATGCATATATACATATAGAAACTTAGCATATAACATTTGTGTTAAGAATTCATTATGAATACTCAATATGCGTTTAGAACTTAAAATTCATCATGTGATATTAAAAATAGTACACTGTTGCCATCCCATGGCCGTCTCTTGTCCCTGGATAACACTGATTACAAATTTAATATTAAGGAGCTGACAAATGCACACAAGAAACTTCCTTTTGTAGGAAAATTTTACACTACCCTTATGAGAAATAGAATTCTTAAAGATCTCTAGCATGACGACAAAAATGCCCTTTTAACAAAATTAAGAAGGAAATAACTAGTAGGTACTGCTTCATCTTCCTCTTATCTATAAATTTTGAGCCTCCATTTTCATGTGTGAATACATGTATATATATGAGAGTGTAGATTGGTTCTATGTTGAGGCTGGTGAGGCAATACCTTCTAATATCTATACATATAGAACACCAAGAAACTTGTGCAAGGAGAGTTTTGAGCATCCGTAGAGTTTTGAGCATCCGTCCCTCCTCAAGGATGGAGTTGCACTTCCAATTAGGACAATGAGCTCTTGTGATGGCACTGATAATTCCCAGTGGAGCCCCCTCAATATTAAGCCAAGATAGATCAAGTGAAGTTGCTGATTGGAGGCCTTCCATTAAGTCTATAGCTTTCTGTTCTTTTATTGGTATTTGGGTGCAGCTTAATTGAGAAAGCACAGATGCACAAACCTAGGGAGTGACTAAGGATCACACTTGCCTTGGTGAGCCTAGAGTTTTCTCTAGAGGCTCCATAGTAGTTAAGTTTCATAACTCTTGTAGTAGGGATCATCCAACTAACATCCTCTCTTTTTATCATCGATATGGCCTTCCCTATTATTAGGGGTTGATGGAAAGCTGCTATACTAGAGACATAAATAGAGCTGAAAAGAATGACCTTTGCATTATGCAGGTTTTATTATTCTATGATTCATATTTTAAGCTCATTTCAGAATACTATCTTTAGGTGAAGAAAGCTGACCCTACTGATTGCATCTCATAGGTAAAATATTTATGGGAGTAGATTGGTTTTATTCTATATCCACATTGCAGTAGGAATTCAAGTAGGCCTCATGCAAAGACATTTCCCAAAGAACTCAAAAGGTCAGGTTATTTAAATTTTTACACGACCACCCCAGAAACATTTCATTGGAAGTTAAGATGTCCTCAAATAATGGAACTTTTGATCTTCTAGTTTGTTGTTAAATATGTAATAGGTGTTTGGGAATGCAATTGTCAGGTCTTTGGTTGACAAGTTAGCTGATGTTGTGGGAAAATTAATTTGTTGGTCCAGATAAATTAAAGTTTAAAAATAGATCTTTCATTAACATTTAATCAATTTCCATTTTGTGGCCTTCTCATGTTTCCCCTTTACTTTTCCAGAGTATAGATGTAAAATTCCTATTATTTTCCATGTTTCTGCCACTTCCATGGCCCCATTTGTTGATCCTTATCAGTTGCATTGATGGGAATTCTTAGTGGCAAGGTCATGTCCAGAATACTTAGAGATTAAAATTTCAAAATCATATGCAAAATAAGAATATATCTTTACAACATAGTTGAGTGAAAAAAACCAACTAGGCTATACGCCGAGAATCCCTTGTCTAGACTAAAGCCAAGGATTCCTTAATATATGTAGCTGATCTTATTGTAATGAGTTTCTAGCTATCAAAAGAGTGTTCTGTAGCTGTAACCTCTAAACAAGAGGACTGGAAAATACTCTTACTATTTAGAATCAATACATCTTTGTTACACGCATTCTCAGAGTATCACTGCATTTTTGCTCAACTTTTAAAGGACATAACTCTCATTCTGCAACTCAAAAAATTTCACGCGCTTTTCTGAAATGTCTTGATATTTTCTGCAAATTGCAGTTAAGTGATATTCTCACCTTTTATTCTAGGGTCCTCCAAAATGACATCTGAAAATGACTCTTTGAAATTAGCCATTATTAGATGTAGAATGGTTGTATATTCTTATGCAAGGGACGATTTTATTGGCAATATTTCTCTTGTAAGACCAGTTCCAACACTCTTTGGAAACTTGCAACAATATGCATCCACTTGTCACAGTCCCTTAAAAATATTAGGCATTAATGCAAAATAAAATGATGCAGCACCCTCATAAATGTTTTGAAGAGAAATGTTAATGCCAAGATCCTGTCCATGATATTCAAGACATAATTACAAGATATTGAAATGATATTTAGAAGATGAATACATTCCTTACAACATATCCGAATAGCAAAACCCCTAGTTAGGCTAAAACTGAAGATCCCTTTGTCTGCCTAAATCCAAGAATACCACATAAATTGAACTAAACCCATTCAATATTGTTTCTATCTCTTAGAAAACTTTATTATAGTAGGAAAATATAAAAATAATCCCTTCCTAAAGAAGATCAACCTTTTTCAGTTGGAACAGAATATATTTTCCTTACTTGTTTTTGTATAAACCCTAAAACTCTCCATGCAATCTTAAATGGTGGATGTACTGAAATCCCTTCTGATGTAATACCATCAGGTACAGTGTTTGAAAGCATCGCAATAATCTCCACTCAAAATGTGACTCCGTGTACTGCATTGCAAGTAGAAACAATTTAATGAATGTGCAACAATAGAGGCCCTTTTGAATTAAGCAAAGTACTAGGTAGCGAAACTGGTTGCTGAAGCACTAAAAAACAAAATACATACAAATATTGTATATGCATCTTGATATAATGAAGATTGCATAATAAAAGATTATAGAAAAATAAAAACGTACAAAATAAAATAAAATTGCCGTTAATTTAAGCCCATATAAGATTCTCCCTCTGCTCGTGGAGCTCCTGGATGCGCTGAGCCACATAATCGCAAAGACGCTCGATATCCTTGCTATCCTTGGGCAAATCCGCCAAATTCAGCAAAACATCCTTGGTACGATTGGCACAGTTCTCATCCTTATTCTTCTTAATGCAGGAGAACCCAATTCTGGCTAAAAAGTGCTTCATGGCAGCCAGCAGAGAAGAAATGTACCAAACAAGAGCTTGCCACACCTTGCGCTTTCTACCCAATTCCTCTTCTAGTTTCTTCAGTGTCTCTTCATGCCGATTGAGGAGCGGGTAAATGTCCTCAGCCGTTATAAATCCCATAGCCCTTTCCTTACCCTCCGTCTTGCTGAGAGGGGGTCTTCCAGGCGCTGCATTCTGTAACCTGATCTCATATATACGCTGACTGTTCTTTTCCAATCTCAGGGTTTCAAACAGCCCACAATAGAATTTTGAAGTTTCTAAACTGTTATCGATATATTCCCTAACCAGCTTTTTCATGACAGGATCCTTAACTATCTCTCTCTCATTTTCACGGATGCACTTGAAGACTTCCGAATTTATTTTCTGCAATGAAAAATCAAAGCCTTCAGATCTTTGTTTCAAATAATTCTCTTCCTCAGACTCTCCCCTAGCCATCCTACGCTCAGGCTTTTCTCTCATCTCTCAAGCCCTAAGATTACAAATGAAACAGAATCGTCTATTGCTCATTACATATTTATACACCCAATTCAACCTCTTTAAATTTAATTTAAGATTGGGCAACTTCAAATTTCTTCTGCACTTGGACCGACAAAATCGTGCTCTTATTTTTTTTTGAATTGCCAGATTTAATTGTATCATGGTACCACGGGTGAAAGTTGATTAATAATTTGTGTGGTGTATTACTCTGGCACGAGTTAGAGTCTTCTAAGAGGATATTTTTTTTAGCATCGATTTCTATATTTGAGGACGGCTTCAAAGAGTCTCCATACGCATACGGACAGGAGATAGTATGGTTTCAGAAGGTCGTGTTTATTTGAGAATATATATCGCTGTTTTCAGTTACAAAAGGCATTAAATTCAGTCAAAAACATATTTCTTCTTATGGCAGTCTTCCCTGACAGTGATGCGGTTTTTATTTTATGCAAATGAATATATGCTACAGTTTCTTGGACATCCTTTGCGAAGGCGTTTCCTTATTTGAAGTCTCAGAGCTTCATTTGTCTATCAACGGCTGGATCTGCTGGAGAAAGGAGGCAAAAAGATTGAATCGGTTTCAGCCGTTGGTTTCGTAATATTTTTCTTGCAAACTTTGCAAGACGATTGGAACCGTTGATATTATTCACCGGTTTTATTGTTTCTGTTTTATTTTCCACCCGCCATTTTCCCGAGCATCGCACATTTTCGCAGAAAAGTAACCGACAGTAATTATTGTGATTCTAGAGCGTATACATGCCGAAATTTTGGGCTTAGCTGATGTCTTTAATTTAATTATATTAATTCTACCTTGCTTTCCACGTATTCTTCTTCTATCCCACTCAAAATTGTAAAAGATTATTATGTTAAATGATTTTTTTTAAATATTAAAAAGATTAGATAAATAATAATATTTTGTTTTTACAGTTCATGAAATTATTATTTAAGATTTCTGGAAAAAATTGTGTATAAATTTTTACATCAATATTTGGATCAAGTTCCATGATCAACCATCATAACAATAAACAGATAAAGAGAGAAATGAAATGAGCAAGTAGACTTGGATATAAAAGGAGAGAAAGAAGGGGAGGCGAGGGGAGAGGGTGGAAAGGAAGGGAGGCACAAAAACCAAGAATAGAAGGATAAAGGTAAAAGAGGAGAGGAAATGAATTAGAAAGAGGAAAGAAATTAAACAAAGATAATAAGGATAAAAGGAAGAAAAAACTAGAGGGAAAAAATTAATAGAAATAAAATAAGAAAAAATAATCAATTTAATTTTACTTTATATCTATTACTCCATCTCTACTTACTTCTATCCCTATCTTTCCCCTATCTCCCTCTCCCTATTACTCCCTATTACTCCCTCTTTTTATCTCTCTACTTCTCTCTCATATCTCTTTCTCTCTCTCGCCCTCCCTCTCTCCCTCTCTCCCCTCCTATTCTCTCTCACCCTCCTCTACCTATCTCTCTCCCTCTTCTCTCCCCCCTCCTCTACCTATCTCTCTCCCTTTCTCTCCCTCCCTCTCTCTATCTCCCCATCTCTCCCTCCCTATCCCCTATCTATCTCTTTATCTCTACCTCTCTCTCCATTTATCTATGAAATTGATTCTTTTTTCTTATTTTATTTCTATTAATTTTTTCCCTTTAGTTTTTTCTTCCTTTAACCCTTATTATCTTTGTTTAATTTCTTTCATCTTTCTAATTCATTTCCTCTCCTCTTTTACCTTTATCCTTCTATTCTTGGTTTTTGTGCCTCCCTTCCTTTCCACCCTCCCCCCTCCCCTTCTTTCTCTCCTTTTATATCCAACTTTGCTTGCTCATTTCATTTCCCCTCTCTCTCTCTCTCTCTCTCTCTCTCTACTTATCATCCTAATGATGGATCGTGGAGCTTGATCCAACACGTTGATGTAAAAATTTGTACACTATTTTTTCCATAAATCTTGAATACTAGATTAGATAATTGTTGAAAAGGTTTTAAATTATTTTAAATATATATATATATATATATATTTAAAAGGTTTATAATTATATTATAAATTTATTAAAAAATTAAAAATTAAAATTAATATTATTATTAAATTTTAAATAATTGAAAATTTTGAAATTTTTTATTGGTTTTGATTTTATTTTTTTCTATTTCATTAACATTAATCAAATTATTTTTAGTTTTACATTCTAATTTTTAATTTATATTTAAGTTTGAAATTTATTTTAATTATTTATGTTTATTATTAAATTATAAATAATATTTAAAAGTTATTAGAGTTAATTTGATTCATAAATATATGTCTTATTAAAATTTTAATTATTTTAGAATAATTATATTTAAAAAATTTATTTTAATTTATCTAACAAAATCAATTTCAAACATAAAATCTAAATTTAAAGTTATAGAGTGAGACAATGAGAACAAGAGAGAGAAACTAACTATTGATTAGTCATTTTGTGCCGACAATCCAAGGATAGCATGTGTCCCTTAGGGGTTATGCTCAAGGTAGCATGCCATTTGATTAAGTATATGATAATTCACCTTTATAACCTCTATCTCTATCTTTGTATCTCTTTCACTCACACATACTTTGTGCTTCTCCCTCCCTATCACTATATTTATCTCTTTATCTCTCCCCCTTCTCTATATCTATCTCTCTCCCTATCCCTCTCTCTATTATTTATCTATATCACCTCCTTTATCTCTATCTTCCCATATGTCCCCATATCTCTATCTATATCTCATTATCTCTCTTATTCACCCCATCTCTCCTACTCTCTCTATATCTATCTCTCTATCTATCCTTATTTCTATCCCTATCTTTCCCCTATCTCCCTCTCCCTATTACTACCTCTTTTTATCTCTCTACTTCTCTCTCATCTCTCTTTCTCTTTCTCCTCCTCCCTCTCTCCCTCTCTCCCCTCCTATTATCTCTCACCCTCCTCTACCTATCTCTCTCCCTCTTCTCTCTCCCCCTCCTCTACCTATCTCTCTCCCTTTCTCTCCCTCCCTCTCTCTATCTTCCCCTTCTCTATCTCTCCCCATCTCTCCTATCTCGACCTATCTCTCCATTTATCTTCCCATATATCTTCTCTCTATCTTCTCATATATCACTATATCTCCCTCTTTCTCCATCCCTCTCTATCTCCCCTATTTCTCTCTCCCTCTCCCTCTTCCTCCATATCTATCTATATCTCCCTCTCCCTCTTCCTCCATATCTCTCTATCTCTCCCTCTCCCTCTTCCTCTATATCACTATATCTCTATCTTTCCCTTTCTATCTCTCTTTGTATTTATCTATCCCTCTATCTCTCTCTATCTATATATCTATCTATTTTTCTCCTTTTTCTCTCGCTATATATTCATTTCTACCTCTATATTCCTCTCTCCCTCTATCTCTAGACATGTTTCTCTATTCATCCATATCTCTCTCCCTCTCCCTCTCCATCTCCCTCTCCCTAGACCTCTATATCTATATCTATTTTCCTCTCCATCTACCTCTCCATATTTGTTTTCCATCTCTCCCTCTATCTCTATCTCATTATATATTTATCTCTCTATTTCTATATCTATCCCTCTCTATACTTTCACTATATATCAATTCCCATCTCTATCTTTATCTTTCTATCTCTCCCCTTTTCTCCCTCTCTATATATTTATCTCTTATATATCTATATATATCCCTCTCTTCTCTCTATTTATATCTATCCATGTCCTCTACATATCCTTATCCTTCTCCTCCATTTCTATGTCCATTTCTATCTCTATCTTCCTCTTTATCCATATCTCTCTTCACTCTTCCCTCTTTTCTCTTTTCTCTATCTATATTTCCTTACACCCCTCCTCTCTCTCGCTCTTCCCTATTTTATCTCTCTTTTTCGATCCCTATATCTCCCTCTCTCCCTATTGCAAACCGTTGGTTAACAGACTTTTTATTTTAATTAATTTTATTTTGGCCCACACAAATGACAACCTGATCAATAGTTGAGTCACTTGCGATGGTAACCACAAGTGCTCTTTGATTATTTTACAAGGCACAAATACCTTCAAATAATGTGCAATGAATGAATGTACTAGATATACTTTTAACCAAAAAGCAGGAAAGGTAATTGACATCTACTTGTATCCACGAAAATAGATGTGATAACTTGATACTTAAGGTAAATAAAGTGCAAACAAATGATACAAAGCTCATCTATTCCAAATTCATGAATGCTTATCAAAGTGGATGAGCAGCAGATTATTTAATGGGTGGATTAATCTGAATTCAAAATTTCAGAAACAACACAAATATAATCTCATAAAACAAGGCACATAGAGAAAATAAATTACAATGATTCAAAGCTCAATTGTAATTGAAAGAATATAATAGCGAATACATAGATCAGAAATATTTTCTTTATTTCTTTAATACCAATTTACTGAGTTCAAAGTATCAAGTTCCATTAAGTTATAAGACTATCTTTCCCGAAAAGCTAGCTGATCTCCCACCCCCCTTTTCTTTTTTACATTAGAAAGTCCCTATATATATGCACATCAAAACTGTTACATTACGAAAATAATGGTCTTGAAAACAACGAGAATTGAGAAGGGTTTTGAGACAACTATAGTTTTAAAACAAGCACTATCATTACGTGCCACTAAAAGACTGCTTGCATGTGATCAAAATATCGACGGTTTCGGGTCTCTTAATATTTCCAGCTAGATCTCCATAGCTAAATTGTGAATTTCAACATGTTCTTCTTTATCATCTAAAATGAAAATCACTCTGTTGTACTCGATGTAGCTAGTTTTCTCTTCAACACTCAAACCAATTATTGCAGCTTCAGCAATACTCTCTTTATAGTGTTTCCAAAAGTCATGAAGTACTTTATCATCCATAGCAAGGACCTTTGGAATAGTAAGCTTGGTTCATTTCCCATTTCTGTGAGGTTTCTAATTTTAGATTTTGATCCTTCAAAATTTCAAACAGAGTCGCCAACTCCCTACACATGGAGATATTTTCAAAAGACTGAGAATAAAACTCTAATATTTCTAATTAATTTCGACCCCAGTGGAGTCACCAAAATATGTTGGTTAATATATATTTCATTATAATTAATTTTACTTTGGCCCACACAAATGACAACCTGGGCAATAGTTGAGTCACTTGCAGTGGTAACCGCAAGTGCTCTCTACTTATTTTACAACGTGTAGCTGCCTTCGAATAATGTGCAATGAATGAATGTACTGGATATGCTTTTAACTAGAAAGTGGGAAAGGTAACTAACATCTACTTGTATCCATGAAAATAGATGTGAGAACTTGATACTTAAGGTAAATAAAGTGAAAAAAAATGATACAAAGTTCATTTATTCCAAATTCATTAACCCTTATCAAAGTGGATGAGAAAAAAACTACTTTATGGGTGGGTTAATCTGAATTCAAAGTTTCAAAAACAAGACATACATAATCTCATAGAACAAGGCACATAGAGAAAATAAATCACAATGATTCAAAGCTCAATTGTAATCGAAAGAAAATAATAGTGAATACACAGATACAAAATATTTTATTTATTTCTTCAATGCCAAAACTGAGTACAAAGTCTCAAGTTCCATTACTATAAGACTATCTTTCCCAAAAAGCTAGTTGATCTTTTGCCCCCCTTTTTTTCCTTTTTTACATTAGAAATTCCCTATATATAGGCACATCAAAACTATTACATTACGAAAATAATGGTCTTGAAAATGACCAGAATCAAGAAGGTTTTTGAAACAGAAACAGTTTCAGAACAAGCACTATCATTACGTGCTGCCAAAAGACTGCATGCATGTGATCAAACTGTTGGCGATGCCAGGTCTCTAAATGGTTCCAACTACATCTCCATAACTAAATTTTGAAGTTCAACATGTTCTTCTTCTTCATCTAAAAAAAAATCACTCTATTGTACTCGATGTAGTTGGTTTTCTCCTTCCATGCTAGTGAACGCAACTCCAAAATGATATCGAGCTACTCTTCTTCAAGCCGATTCAAATCTGGTTGCACAACGATTACAAGTTCATCCTCCCATTCCCTGATATCACTAGGAAGTAACATTTTGAGAAAATTATGGACTTAGAAATGCTACCACCTTTCCTCGTATGCAGGTCCACTTAACTTTAGCAGTGAAGAATGACCATTTATTTATCCCAAAAATGGTGCCAATTTGTTACTAAATTTGTTCCACCATCTTCCTTATTTAAGAGTTGTCATTTCAAAGGATTTTAAAGATGGAGTTGGTTTTTGAAATGTATGAAAAGACATTCCTTAAAGGCACTGTACAACTCATTAGATGGGTTGACACCTTGAAAATTGAGCATCCTACTAAGGTCACTTCATCACTGAAGGATAGAACTTTATTACCATTTGTCGAGGGTTCTATAGTTTTAAGAACCTCTGACACACTGAATGCATGGGAAAACATATGATAAGGCTTCAAAATTTGAGAGATACGAGTGAGTCAGGTGATTGGGTGGTTTTGAAACTTCAAAACCTGGTGACATGGTAAGATAATTTGGCAAGACCATGACAAGAGGTTAGGAACTTGGGGGATACAACAATATAAAGATACAAGACCACCCAATTAAGGAGAAAGAATTTCAAATTTAAAAATTTGATGGGTAACACAAACATAACATGCACTTGTGGGTAGTGGAGCCTAATTATCTTCTTTATTTAGAGGTTTTATTTCAATTGTGTTTGCATCCCTATAAGTGGATGTAAACATCATTTCTCTATTGAGACCTTTATTACAAACATAACCTGCTAAATGGCCTACTAATTGATAAAAAATTTCCTAATTGAATTTCCACACCTCTTCGACGTACCCATTGCACACCAAGGTGTGATTGCTAGTTATACACCCAATTCAACCTCTTTAAATTTAATTTAAGATTAATTGTACTTTGATTATTTACATTAGAAGTATCTGGCTAGGTAATATTGACACCGGTGTGAGTAAAACACTTGGAAAAGAGTAAAAATGAGTGGATATTGAGGGGTCACGACTATTGAGTACTCCTTTCACTTTGCTTGTGAATATTTATCTACCCTCACTTTCTCCTCCATCTCCTTGTAAAGAAAAAAACAATCAAGAGAAAATACTAGCATACAAATTCTTGTCAAACATGGAAAAGTGTCTTTTCACCCGCTTTCAGGTGTTATTTTTGAAAGATAGCATTTGCAAATCACAACATAATAATGACCGTAATTAGTGCAATTAGCAATTGTGCTTCATTAAAAAATTTGTTTATACATTATTTCAATTGGAATCTCTCCTTATTGAGTGTGTAGCGAATAACAAGAAGAATTAATGCTTGCATATGCGAAGAATAATTTTTTATTGAAACCCCCTAATTCATCTTTAATCTTAATTGACCTATAATCCAAACCCATTCAATTAGCAATATAATATAATAGAATAAAATAATATAAATACAATATACTATAGTATATAATAATACAACAAATTCTATTATAATATAATGAAATATAATATCATAATATACTAAATGTTTATATAATATAATATAATATAGTATAAATATATTATACTTTAATATAACTATATATTACAATATAAATTAGTATAATTAAATTATATAATATAATATACTAAATATTAATATAATTATAATATAATATAATACTTAATCCAATCATTAATAATATAATATTAATAATAATGTAAAATAATCTAAACTTTATATTCGTAAAAAATATAATAATATAATTGCACATACATAAAATAATAAATAATATAATCATATTACTATATAATAAAATTATATAGTAATAATAATCATAATATATCAAACAAAATCATTTTCTAAATGACTTACCAATCGATCTCATGTAATACACAAATGTATACACAAAATAAACAAATCTTTCTTCAACTTATATAAACTATTGCGTGAGAGAACATTTCTTGTAATTTGGGTGAGAGAACATTTCAGTTGTAATTTGGGTTTGAAGATTTGAAGGCACAAGTTAGACCAACTATTTGAAGAAATTGAAATTGTTGTTTCTTTCTTTTTTAAATAATTTATCTATAGATGTCATGTGTTGCAAATTTCAGTTTGCATGTTATCAATATAATAATAATAAGAAGTTAAGTAGGAGGTTTCTTCCACAACGTGTCAAATTATGATATTGCTATCAGGATTCAACTGTGTAGTTTTTGAGTCAAACTCATTGACCCATGATTTATGAGTAGTGGTTCACAAGAACCCATCTCTCATGATAATGAATGGTCCACTTAGCACTCATTGCATCAAGTGATGCTCACAGAGGTGAAGCATTGGTCCATCCCAGGAGGTCACCCATCCTAGTACTGCTCTAGCTCAAGTGCGCTTAACCACGAAGTTTCCCCCAAGGTTAAGCCCACTTAGCTTGATATCCCATTTGCAAAACCTTTAGCAAGTGTTATGCCTTATGAACCATTGATGAGCTAAAGGGGCTCTATAATGAATGGTTCATGAGGCATAACACTTGCTAAAGGTTTTGCAAATGGGGTAGCAAGCTAAGTGGGCTTAACCTTGGGGGAAACTCTATGGTTAAGCGCGCTTGAGCTGGAGCAGTACTGGGATGGGTGACCTCCTGGGAAGGACCAATGCTTCACCTCTGTGAGCATCACCTAGATGCAATGAGTGCTAAGTGGACCATTCATTATCATGGGGATGGGTGACCTCCTAGGACAGACCAATGCTTCACCTTTGTGAGCATCACCTAGATGCAATGAGTGCTAAGTGGACCATTCATTATCATGAGAGATGGGTTCATGTGAACCACTACTCATGAATCATGGGTCAATGATTTTGAATCAAAAACTACATGGTTGAATCCTTATAGAAATATCATGATAATAATAAGTGTTAAATAATGAATGAAATAAACTTACACAAATTTATTATTTTTTCTTAAAGAAAATAAGTATTATCTGATTATGATATGATGTTTCTATGTATGATTATTATCATGTTTATGCTAATCTTTTTAGCTGTTTTATCACATTTTACTTAAATCAAAGAGAAAAACTTGTTAAAATCTTTTAATTCTGATTTAGATTGATGAATATTTAAAATTGTTATATCACACTTCCATAAATCGACATAAAAAGTTATTGTAATACCTACGATAGAAAACACGAGAATAAAACATTTTTTCCCTCAAATTTCTATTTCATTTGCTCTTTTCAAATTACAGCTCTTCGGCGTACCCATTGCACACATAGGTGTGATTGCTAGTTATTTGGCTTTTACATTATAAGTGAGATTTTGCAGGCTTTCAGCTAATATTTTGGGAGCTTTTACCTATAAACTGTAGTTGAAACTTATTTTTTGATGAATAAACAGTTGTTTGGAGCAAAGATTATGCCATAGAAAGTTCTATATATATATATGTTAATATGTGAGAGAGTGCATAAGGTTGATTAAACAATTAATACTAAGTGTTAAATAATGGAACAAAATTAACTTAGAAAAATTTAGCTATTTTCCTTAAAAGAAATTAGGTATTATCTAATTTTGAAATCTTTGCATCTAGATTTAAAACATAAAGAAATTCAAATGAAAAATGAAAGTTGGAATCAAATTGACCAAAAAAGTTGCAAATGGAAATAAAATGTTTCCATCTAGTTGGTAAATCAATATTTATCTAGTTTTTACATAATAAGTAAGATTTTGGAAGCTTTCATCTGATATTTTGAAGGTTTTTACCATTACAAGAGATCTAATTTACCATTAAACAACATTTAAAACTTGTTTTCTAAGAATTCAATAATTTTTTGCATGTGTGAGGCTTGTTTCAGACTCAAATCTCACACTATTGACTAATTATTATTTTAGTCATAATTGTAAGAATATTAATCCCCATAATTGTAAGGTTCTTAATCCTATTAATTTAAGATACAAGATTTAAGAAATTGGATAGTAAATAAATGATATGCCCAGACACGAAGTTCAGTTTTTAATTGAATTAATTACCACCATAAAATTCAAAATGATAAAACAATTCAAACTGACTTGATGTTCTGAAGAAATTGGGCATTGTTCTCATCTATTTCTAGCCTGCAGCAAGCCACCACAAATATAGAAATCAACACTGTGGCAACTCAGCAAGCCAGTTCAAATAATTTAATCTTCCTTCCATGAACAACTCTTTTGAAATGAAGGAAATAACAGAGATAATATTTCATACACACAAAAATTTACACAGAACATCCATTAACCACTTTTGCTACTTCAGAGCAAAAATATATTATATTCACTATCCTCTTGATTACAAAAAATAACCTAGTATATAAAATATTTCGGCCCAAGATGAAATAAATACAAACTTTAAATGTGATAAAATTGCCAGCAAAAATATGTCCTAAACATAGTCAAATCAATTTTAAATATTGTTTTTATACATATAAAAACTAGTCGTATGGAGTTAAATATCTGTCCTTTGACTTAATAGTCTGCCAGCACATATTCCACTAACCGTCGCCGCCAAGACGAGTCAAAAAGGTCAAACAGACAACTACCGTGCTACCGTAGTGGTTTACGAAGAGACCATGCTGGCCGCGGTAACCACGTGCACAGCAAGGAAAGATCCACCACAGTACTGCTGCGGTTTAGAAATAGACCACGGTGGTCGCGGTAACCGCGTTACTGCGATGCAGGAAGAAACGGCTCGCGGTATGGAGGTAGACATCGCACTACCGCGGAGAGGGAAATGAAGGCTCGCGGTATGGCAGTAGTCACCGCACTACCGTGAGTACTTGAACTTGAGGTTGCGGTATCACGGTAACACTGCACAACCGCGAGCAGTGAGCAAGGGGGTCGCGGTATCGCACAACTCATGCCAGTTTTAATTCCCAGTCGTTCTCTTTGAAAAGTGAAACTCTCTTTGCTCAGTGCCTTTGTAAATATATCTGCAACTTGACTTCTGACCTACAAAAAACTAAGGAAATATCCCCGCCATTAATCAGCTCCTTGATAAAGTGAAACCTTATGTCTATATGCTTTCTTTGCTTGTGAAATAAAAGATTTTTGGAAAGGGCAGTTGCAAAATTGTTGTCACAAAATATTTTTGTAGGTTCAACCTGTGCATTCTGAATCTCTTTCAGAACTCGCCTCATCCATACTACCTAACACAATGCACTGGTTGCTGCAACATATTCAGCTTCAGCTGAAGATAAAGTGACAATAGGCTGTTTCTTTGAAACCCATGCAACTACACCACTGCCAAAGTGAAAAACATAGCCAAAGGTGCTTTTTCTGTCATCAACACTTCCAGCACAGTCACTGTCAGTAAACACTGTTAATTTAAAATCATTTGTTTTAGAATACTGAATGCCATAGTTCTTCGTTCCATTGATGTATCTTAGAATTCGCTTTCCAGCCATCCACTGTGATTCTTTTGATGATTCCATGAATCTGGAAATCAAATTGACTACATACATGATGTTAGGCCTTGTGGTTGTCAAATACATTAAGCTCCCTGTACTAGTTGTTTGTATAAATTTGGATTAACATCTGAGCCTTTATCTTCTCTGCTCAATTTCAGTCTAGTCACCATTGGAGTAGGTGCTGACTTACAATTTGACATATTAAATCTCTTTAAAACATCCTTTGCATATTCAGACTGTGAGATAAAAATACCATCTTTATTCTGTGATACTTCAATGCCCAGAAAATACTTCATCAGTCCCATGTCTGTCATCTCAAACTCTTTCATCATTGCTGCTTTGAACATCTCAATTGACAGATTTCCAGTTAAGATCAAATCATCAACATACAGGCATATGATCAAAATTTTACCTTCATCATTCACTTTAGTATATAGTGTTGGTTCACTATCACATCTAGTAAATCCATTATTTGTGAAATAATTGTCAATCCTGCTATACCAAGCTCTTGGGGCTTGTTTCAGACCATACAATGCCTTCTTCAGTCTGTAAACTTTGTCTTCTTGTCCTGATATCTCATATCATGGTGGTTGTTCAATGTAAACTTCCTCTTCTAGATAGCCATTGAGGAATGTTGATTTAACATCCATTTGGTGAACTAACCAAATATTATGTGCTGCTAAGGCCAATATCATTCTGACTGTGTCCAAACGTGCAACTGGTGTAAAAATTTCATTGTAATCTATTCCAAGTTGTTGAGCATAACCCTTTACCACCAATCTTGCTTTGTGCTTTAGCACTTCTCCATTTGCATTCAATTTTGTCTTATAAATCCATTTAACACCTATGACATCTTTGTCTTTTGGAAGACTTTGTAATTCCCATGTCTGATTGTTTTCTATTGAATCTATCTCATCATCCATTGTTGTTAACCATTTTTCTTCCTTGATTGCATCTTCATAATGAATTGGATCTTTAGCTTGTGAGTAAAATGCAAAAAGTGTAAGCTGCTGTGAATTGTTCTCACCTTCATTTTGATTATAAATATCAGACATGCTTCTGATTTTTTGCCTTCTCATGCTTGCTAAAGTTGGGTTTGATAAATCACTTGAATCTGCAGAATGTGGACTTGAGGGTCCTATGCCAAAAATTCTTGTTGTGGTTGGTGTCTGCAATCCTCTTGTTTCTGCCCTTGTATTACTTGCTGGTGTCAGTTGTTGACTACTTGCTTGAGGTTGAATAGGAATAGCAGGTACATTAGTTGGAACTGTATTCTCATTCTCATCTTGAGGGATATTGACTATAACACTAATTGTATTCTCTTTGCTTCCATCCCATGCTTCATCTTCAACAAATTGGACATCCCTGCTAATTATTATTTTCTTGGTTGATGGATTAAATAGTTTGTATGCTTTGGATTCTTCACTATATCCAACAAAAATGCATTTCTCTCCTTTGTTGTCAAGTTTTCTTCTCAACTGATCAGGTACATGTGCATATGAAACACATCCAAAAAATCTCCTGTGAGACACACTGTGCTTTTCACAGACCATGCTTCGTCAGTGATAATATTCATCACACTTTTTGTAGGGCATTTGTTCATAATGTATGCTGCAAAAGATACAGCTTCAGCCCAAAATTCATTTGTTAAGTGCTTGATTTTTAACATACTTCTAGCCATCTCCATTATGGTTATGTTTTTCCTTTTAGTTACATCATTCTGTTGAGGTGTGTATTTTGTTGTGAATTGTTTGTGTATTCCATGCTCTTTGCAGAAATTTAAAAATTATCTTGAAATATATTCACCTCCTCTATCTGTTCTCAGCACTTTGATGAAACAACCACTCTATTTTTCAGCTAAAGATTTAAATTGACAAAATTAATTAAACACTTCACTTTTTTGTTTCAAAAAATACACCCATGTCTTCCTTGAATAATCATCTATAAAATTCAGAAAATAGAAACTACCACCTATTGAAGGTGTCTGCATTGGACCACATAAATCTGAATGAACTATTTCCAATGGGGATTTTTCTCTAGTGGATTTCCTTGCTGGGAAAGACTCTCTATGTTGTTTTCCAAGTATGCAACCTTCACAAACTCTTTGTAGTTTTTGAATTAATGGAATTCCCTTTACCATGTTCTTCCTATGAAGTAAATTCAAACCTCCAAAATTTAAATGGCCGAATCTTAAATGCCAAAGCCAGTTCCAATCATTTACCTCTGCCTGAAAGACAATTTGAATAATAGTTGATATCTCTTGTGCTTGTGCAAATTTTATACTCAAAGTTGGTTGTATTCTCAAAGGAAACATTCTATTGTTTTTCACATGAATTTTTAGAATCAACTGATCACTTGGGTATTTGTCTAAAATAGTGCATAACCCATTCTTGAAAGACACTCTATAACCCTTTTGAATTAACTATCCTACACTCATCAAATTGTGTTTAAGACCAGACACAAAATAACATCAGAAATATTTTTTTGCTCCCCTTGCTTGGTTAGAATATTAACATTCCCTTTTCCTTTAACTTACACTTTGTTTTCATTACCCAGGGTGACATCTGATTTAATAATCTCATCTAGACTTGTGAATAGATCTAAATTCCCCATCATATGATTACTACAGCCTAAATCTAAAAAACAAACTTCTTTCTCACTAGCTTGAGCTACATTACAGGCTAAAAACATTGTGCTCTTATCAAGTCTATTGTCTTGACTTTTTGTAGAAAAGTTTGCATTTTGTCTACCCATTTCATACTATTTCTTCCTACACTCATTCATGTAATGGCCAAACTTTTTACAGTAATAGCATTGAACCTGAGATTTATCATACCTTTATTTTTGAGGAAAGTTTTGAGATGGATTTTGGCTACTACCTCTTCCACTTGAACTTGACTGGTTATTTCTTCCACCTCTGTTAAAACCTCTTTCTCTTGCTTTGAAATTTTATCTACCTCTGCCTCTTCCTTGGTTAATTGAAGCTTGTGACTTGAATGCATGCTCCAATGACATATTTTCTATTCTGCTGAGTCTGTGCTCATGAGAAACTAGTGAAGCGTATAGCTCATCAACTGAATACTATGTGAGATCCTTTGTCTCTTCTATTGTGACTGCAATTGACTCAAATCTTGTGGGTAAGCTTCTTAAAATATTTTCTCTAACTTTGACATCTTCTAGTGTTTGTCCATGTGTTCTCATCTGGTTTACCAGTCCCATTATTTGTGTAAAATATGAATCTATAGACTCATTTTCTTTTCTAAACAGAGTCTCAAACTCTCTTCTCAGTATTTGCAACTTTGCAGTTTTGACCTTGTCCATTCCTTGATATGCTATTTGTAAAATGTCCCATGCTTGCTTAGAATTGGTAGTGGCTGATATTATGAGAAAAATACTCTCATGTACACCTTGTAGAATGAAGAAGTGAGCCTTTGAATCCTTCTTCTTGTTGTCCTTCAACAGATCTTTCTCTGCTTGTGTCAAGGCATTATATGCTGCTGCATTTGCCGGTTCTGGAAACCCATTCTCTACACAATCTCATAAATCTTGTGAACAAAACAATGCTCTCATTGTTATTGACCAGTAGTCATAATTCTTTCCATTCAACTGTGGAATTTGAGGATTACTCAAGCTTGTGCTTGCTACCATGATTTACAGACTCTCTACAACTAACCTTAGGCTCTGATACCACGTGAAGGAAATAGAAGAGATAATATTTCATACACACAAAAATTTACACAGAACAATCATTAACCACTTTTTCTACTTCAGAGCAAAAATATATTATATTCACTATCCTCTTGATTACAAAAAATAACCCATTATATAAAAGATTTCGGCCCAAGATGAAATAAATACAAACTTTAAATGTCATAAGATTGCCAGCAGAAATATGTCCTAAGCATAGTCAAATCGATTTTAAATATTATCCTTATACATATAAAAAATAGTCGTATGGAGTTAAATATCCGTCATTTGACTTAACAGTCCGCCAGCATATATTCCACTAACCGTCGTCGCCAAGACAAGTCAAAAAGGTCAAACAGATAACTACCACACTACCGTAGCGGTTTACGAAGAGACCGCGATGGCAGCGATAACCGCGCGCACAGCAAGGAAAGATCCACCGTGCTATCGCTGCGGTTTAGAAATAGGTTGTAGTGGTCGCGGTAACCACGTTACCGCAGTGCAGGAAGAAATGGCTCACGGTATGGCGGTAGACATAGGGCTACCGTGGAGAGGGAAATGAAGGCTCGTGGTATGGCGGTAGTCGGCGCGCTACTACGAGTGCTTGAACTTGAGGCTGCAGTATCGCGGTAACACTGCGCAACTGCGAGAAGTGAGCAAGGGGGCCGTAGTATCGCGGTGGACACCGCGTTACCGCAAACTAATGATGAAGTCAGTGCGGTATGACGGTAAGAGTTGGCAAAGACTGTCGGGGTTGACCGAACTGTTGACGCGTGAGTTGAGCAAATTTCCAACACGAAATATTAAAAGAAAGATGTTGAAGTTCATTTTTAAACTTAAATGTGGTATAATTTCTTGATAATAAGACTCTGTTATGAAATATAAGAATGCAACGTTAAAACAAATCATAAAGGTGAATACCTTATTTTTTACAAACTAATAATTCAATTGATGATTTCTAGAACACATCAAGTCATTTGAAATAATATAATATAATCCTTCTTTCAGAGATAAATATTCAAGAGTGCTTTTTAGTTTTGAAAAAAGAGCTTTCAATAAAAAAGCAAAAGTTTTTTTCAGTTTTAAAAATACAATAAATTTTTAACAATAAGACTTTTTTCAATATATAAGCAAATCTTATTGTTTTTTTTAAAGCACTAAAAAATAAAATAAAAGATGAATATCTTAATCTTTCATAAATTAAAAATTTAAAAGATTGATGAATCATTGAACTCAAGAATGGCATACGGTAAATTCATCACCAACAATTCACCAAAAGAAAATTCACAGTCAGCAATTCATCACCATGAAAAATTCACCGATAAAAAATTCACCACAAAGTAAAATTCATGCAAGCAATTCACCAAAATTAACCGCATTAATATTTTTAATAAAATCAAAGTTTCTGAAATATATATTAAAAAATATTAATGCAGTTAATTTTCCCCCACGTGAGACGGTGAATTTTTCAGGGCAAGTTCCAAACCTCTTTCCAAGTACAAGTCTTTCAAAATATTCAAAAGCACTTTCAATACTTCCAAAAATGCTCTCGTTCAATCTTAAAAATTGCACATCTTTCGAAAATCAATTAAAATCAAGAGTCAGAAAAGAACAGAAAGCTATGTGATAATTAATTAAATTAACTACTCTCCTTTTTACTTTCACTGATCAAAACCCATATTCGACCCAACACCTCCCTCAGATTTTGGAAGTTTCTTTTTTTTCCACTATAAGTGATTTACCTTGATTAACAATAATTGTTTTTTTTCTCATATTTGCGGGGTTATTACTCCTATTAGTTCAGGATAAAAGAAGTCGAGCAATTCCTGGGTAACTAAATGACATGGTCACACAGGAGTTCCAGTTTTTAATCGAATTGATTGCAACGAAGACAAAAATTAAAATAATAAATCAATTCAAGTTGACCTGATGTTCTTGAAAAAAACTTGGACAGTGTTCTTTAGTATTTCCCGGTTGCATACATCCACATGATTGCAAAGATCGGTGATCTGGTCCTTAAAGCTTTGCCCTTTCTCCGTGATATCCTCCAATACAGCCCTCTGGGTAACGATCTGATCCTTAAAGCTCTGCTGTTTCTTAGCGATATCCTCAACTACAGCTTTCTGGGTATTGATCTGATCCTTAAAGTTCGGTTGTTTCTCCCTGTTATCCTCCACTGTAACTTGCTGGTTATCCTCGTCCTTGAAATCGAAGTCAACGCTCTCGAGAATCAAACCGATGATGATCTCCAGTCGCTCCACACAAGCGCTAATTTGATTAAGCTCGTAAAGCCCTCCAAAGCTTCTTTTCTGCATTGTGTCTATTACCTCCACCTCAATCAGCTTTTTGTATTTTGTCAACCAAGAGTTGAGCCACTCGCCCGTGGAAAAGATGAGAATCGGTAGGATGGCGGCCATGGCTCTCACGTACTTGAGCTTTCCATCAAATTTCCTTTTGCTCGCCTTGAATGTCGCCAGAATCTGTTTGTGCTCTGCGCGGAAGGACTTCAACAACTCGAAAAATTCCTCGTTAAAGGAATAGTGAGCCGTCAGAAATTCCCCTAGTTTTTCCTTACACTTGGTATACTGCGCCTTGTCGGGCGGGGGGCTTGCAGGCGCTATGCACTATAACGCGACCTCAAGCATACGCTGGTTGCCCTTCAGCCTTCCCAGGTAATTGTTCACCTCAGTGTAGACTTTTGAATTCACTACATTGATTTGGGAATAAAGGTTAACCAGCTCGAACAGGTTATGGTCTTTCCAGATGTTTTTCTTATTTTTCAGTATTAGATTTTTGAGGCGCTCATCTAATTCAGCCAACCAGGAGGTGACCACTCCTAAAGAATCCAGAGACAAACTGTCGTCTACCCTGCAATTTTCAACGGCGATCACAATTCGCTCTACATCAGCTTCAAGCTCCTCGTGAAATTTTTTGACGTCTGAATCCTTTCTGTAGGCCTTTTTATAAGCCTTTTCACAATCAAGCCCTTTGTCTTCCATCTTCTCTGAGACCGTAAGAATAGAATTGGAAATCAAATTTGTGATGACCAATCTACTTCATATGAAACTTGGTCATCTCAGGCGCTGCCCCTATGTTGTTTCATCTATTGTTTTTAGTTGATTGGACTTTCCCTCGTGATGATTTATTTCATTTAAATAATATTTTTAACATACTAAATAATATTGGACTTTCCGTCGTGAGGATTCATTTCGTTTAAATGATATTTTTAATAGACTAAATAGTATTGGACATTCCGTCTTGGGCTTCCACGAGTCTTTCGTTTCCTTATTTTTGTTTTGTATTGCAACTCCCCTTAAGTGTGCGGTGCAAAGTAGAAATATTCATTAGTCAATAGGCTATATGTTTGAAATTTCTGTTGGGATTTTTGTCAGTCTAGTCGTGAATAGAATTTCTCGGCGTTGGAAATTTCGCGGGTGGCGGTGAGTTCCCGAGGGGAGGGTTCTTTATGACGACATCGAGTTTGCGAATTACGTGGGTTGGCGATGGTGGAGTTGGTTGCCTCGATACACGAAAGTAGAATGGTAAGTGTTTGCTCGCGCGAGGGTTAATGCATCGACGCGTTGTTGTACGATGGCGGTGGAAGAAGTAAATGCGATATTCAATGTTGTAGTGTAGGAAAGTATACTCTAAAATGTGCGAAAAAATACATTGATTAAGTTGCATTGTCGAAAGATTGTGGTGTTGGTTTGATAGCAGACTATTCTAAAAATCGTCGCCTTTGACTTTGTTTTATAGCAAATTGGAGTAAAACTGTTGCTCTCCGAAATTTGTAAGTTGTTTTACATGGGTATTTTGCATAAATGTGGACATGCAAAATTTACTCATGCATCTAATCATGCTTCATTCAACATTATTTCATCTATTAATTAAATAAATCAATTTAATTAATTCACTAACATTATCTATTTAATCAAATAAATCACTTTTTATCTCCTAAAGTCTTTTGATTTAATTAAATCGCATTTATTTAATTAAATGACTAATATTTATTTTCCTCTTATTTGGTTTAAAACAAATCCAAAAATATAAATTAAATGTCACACCAACTAATCACTAGCTTAATTAATCAAATCGTTGATTAATGTTAAGTCTAACCTATGTCCCATCCTCTAGCTTTTTCCACTTGCACAAATAAATCATTTAATTGATTTATTAATTTTTCTAATTTCCCTCAACATGACATAAAAGGAATATTCCTCCAATTTGAATTTCCCTCTTAAATGGCTTGTCCCTTCCAACATGGCATTAACTCCCCTCTTACATGTCCCCCACTTGGCATTTAAGACCCTTTTCTCTCCCTCCAACAAGTCAAATTTGAAATTTGAAAAGGCCACCTAATGTCATTTATGGGCACATTGACCAAAACTTGCACAACCATGACTCATTCACATTGTGACAAGTGGCTATTTCCTATTGGTTGATGATTAGTCCCACATTCCTCAATCTTGCCCCTTCTCTCCTCAATCTCACCTATAAATCTAAGACCTTCTTTCACCATTTACACAACACAATCTCATGCAAAGTTACTCTCTTCATTTGAGAACTAATTTTGTTCATCATCATAGCATTGTATCTTCATTATTTAGCTTGTTAAAGGATTGGGAAAAGGCTCCTTCACATACTCAAGGTGCACCAATCCAATATGGAATAGGTATCCTTCATGCTTTTTATGTTTTCAATCAGTTTATTGGATCTTTTGATGGCTTTGTTAAGCATGTTGGTTTATTTCATAAGAGTGGTTGATTTGCTCGGGTTTAAAACTAACTATACTAATGTGGGTTAAGTTTAAGCATTGCAGATTTTCATGTTCACAAAATGATTAATTTATTGTTCATGTTTTTTTTATATATTTGTATCTCCGGCGTTATACCCATTTTGGAGACTTCAAAGAGATTATGGCTCTGTATGGATGGAGAAATTGTAGTTAAATCTTCTTTTTTTCGTCAAAAAATATGGTTAGGGTTAGTAATTTTTTCACCTTTCATTTATTGTTGGTAGTTATGTATATGCATCTTTGGCGTTATACCCATTAGCATAGGAGCAATAGAAGTTAAATATTCTTTCTTTCGTGAAAAAATATGGTTAGGGTTAGTAGCTTTTTGCCTTTTATTTATTGTTTGTAGTTATCTCAGTGCATCTTTGGCATTATACCCATTACCATAGGAGCAATTGCAGATTAACATAGGTGTAATTGCATATATATATATATATGCAATTACACCTATGTTAATCTGCAATTGCTCCTATGGTAATGGGTATAATGCCAAATATATATGTAGAGGGTCAGTATGAAAGCATAAAGATACTCCACATAAAATTAGTGTAGTGGTTGTTAAGTGTTATTCTAATAGCTCTTTTAGAATATCTATATTTGTCTATAATATTTAGTGCCAGGTAATTTAGTTTGAATTTTTCAATTAAATCTGTGGTGTTATATGCATTTTGCACAGATTATTTCTACCCATTGATTTTACGAGTTCTATTTAATGTGGTTTTTCGTTCATCTATCATTTACGTGTGATTCTTAAATTTTATTCTAACACCTCCTACAACTATTACATCAATTGCTTGTCTTGTACCATTATGTTTCATGATATTATTTTTTCCTCATCTGTTTCAAGCTAATTACAACAAACTATTAATTGTCGTGGTTATTTTGTCTGGATGGAATATGCAATATGTCTTGAGTCAATATGTTTAATGATATTCTCTTTTTTTCTCATCTCTTGAAGTTCCCCATACCAAACTATTTTTCATGATATTCATTTTTTTAGTTCCCCATAACAAACTGTCCATTATAGTAGTTTGCCTCTTCTATTCTCCATATTTTATTCAGCATATTCTTTTTCCCTCATCTGTTTGAAGCTCCTTATAACAAACTGTTAATTGTCATCATTATTTTGTCTAGATGGAACATGTTGTATGTCTTGTATCAATATGTTTCATGATATTATATTTTTCTCATCTATTTGGAGTTCCCCATAACAAACTGTTCTTCATGATATTTTTTTCTAGTTATCCATAATAAAGTGTTCATTATCGTGGCATGCCTCTTTTATTCTCCATATTTAAAAGTTCTATGTAATGTGGGTTTCTCTTATTTTTCCTTCATCTGTTTGAAGCTCCTCATTACAAACTATTAATTGTTGTGGTTATTTCATCCTGATGGAACATATTATATGTCTTGTATCAATATGTTTCATGATATTCTTTTTTTCTTTGAAGTTAAATCTATCAGAAACATACCAAGGAACAAACTATGCAAAATGTGAATAACACCAAAGATGCACACAATATATATATATGTTTCAATGGATGCTAAATTTGCATGAGAGAATTAAACCATTTCATGTTATTAGCACAAGTTAGTTTAAATCAACAACATCCCTATGAAATATCTAGTCATGTTCAAATATGCAAACTTAGATAAAGAGAACAAAGACACAAAAGCATATGAAAAAATGATTAGACCCTTATCTCATAGTGGATTGGTGCCAATTTGTTGTGTAGGAAGAAACCCTTTCCCAATCCCTGATAAACAAGATTGCCAAGATGATTATGCTGAAATGCAAGAGATTATGCATCAAGTTGTGTAGTGTTGTGTTAAATTATGTTGAAATGCTTTGCATTTTATAGATTCAAAGTTAGAAGATTGAGTGATTTTGGATGAATGTGGGATCATTCATAAGCCAATGACAAGATGTCACTTGTCAAGATGTGAGAGGATGAGGGTTGTGCAAGTTTTGGCCAATGTGCCAATTTGAAATTTGAATTTGGATGAATTGACATGTTTAGGGGGGATGAAAAGTGAATTAAATGCTAAGTTGACTTGTGTAAGAGATGTATAAGATAATGTGTATGAGCATTTAATGCTTTGTTGGAAGGGACAAGTCCTTTGGAGGGAAGATTCAAATTTGAAGAATATTCCATCTTGATGCCCTTTTGAAAGTAATTAAAATAATTAATAAATAAAATGAATGATTTATTGGTGCAAGTGGGTGGGTTAGTTGAGAGTTTAGATTAAACTCAAGTTGAGTCAAAAGCTAGAGAATGGGTGATTTAATCCAGATTAATTAACTTGGAGGATTTAGGAGTTTGATATTTCATTTAAATCATTTTGATTTATTGAATCAAATAAGGACTTAAGGACTTAATTAAATAATTTGATTTATTTAATTAAATACGATGAAACTAGGGAATTAATCAATAAATTATTTTAATTGATTAATAGAAGAATTGGATGCATGATGTTAGTTTTGCATGTCTATATTTTTCCCTTCTTTGAAGCAATGCACCTATTGCATTGGTTCAAAGAATGATGCCGCTGACATCAAAATTAAAAAACAATCTGATTTTTTCGGATGCCCCAGCGGAAATAAGTACATTAATACATTGCCCCCTTGAGAGATCGAGTGAAAAAGATTCAATTTGAGGTCGATCTCGTGACAAAGAGGTTCAAATTGGATGTATGGATGGTTAGACTATATGATCTATATGGTAATGATGATGTAAATGAGATGTTTGTAAGATTCTTAGAATAACAAATCTATATTATTTTAAATAGCTTAAATGATGATACAAATGAGATGTATGAGATGCATGATGTTGTCCTATGATGATATGACGTGATTATGCAAGATGAGAGTGTGGATACAGAAGGGATGCATTGTTAGCGTGAAAGAGGATAGAAGAATGAGAGGGATCAACCCTTGAATCCAAGAAGATGTAGAAGTTCAACAAGCCAACTTTATTAGAAATGATGATGAATGATGATGATGTATTTCTTATCCAGAGATGGGACAGATAAAGAGCATAACTTTTCTTATGTTTGATAACACACATAGGTGCGATGCATCAAGGTATAAAGAACTAGGATGGTGTTGCACCTAGTGTGATGGACTTTGACTCGACAATCAGATAGAAGTGCCCTTGTTCATACTTGACATACAGAAACCTTGCTAGGATGGACCAAACAAAGAAAGTATTCACAAAGTTATATTACAAGAATGTCCAACAAGCATAGCAGACAAAAAGATAATGATCATTGCCCCATTCCTTTCTCTCTAAACCTATTTTGTTTAGGCATCATCACGAGGTCCTTGGAATGAGCACAAAATAAGATAAGTCAAAATGACCAAATAAAGTAAATAAACAAGCTAATTTTCTTCGTACCTCTAGCCAAGGCTAAACTACGGGGTTACTTGATGTTGATGTCCATCGCAGGAAGGTCACATTCCTAGGACATGTTGTGATTAGGGTTTTGATGAAATTGATTGGATGATAAGCTATTGATACTCTGAGTTTACCAACTTGTTGACTCACTGATCTAGACTTGAGACTTTGACAATTAGGTGTTCACTTTTGAACCTGCTAGACTTGCTTCTGATTGCTTCACCAAAGGATGAAGGCGACGATGATTTATTAGGAACGATGATTATTGTGGATGAAAGAGAGATGAGACAGATGCACCTTTTTGGGATTTTTCAAATGTTTGGATGTTTTTGGTGTTTTTGAAATGTTTTGAGGCTATTTTGATTTTTGAATTTTCCAATGTTTTTGGGTTTTTTATGAGATTTTATGAATGTTTTTGGATTTTGGTGTCTCGGGGACCAATCAAGGATGGCCTTTGCCTACGTTTACGCTAAGAGATGACGTAGTTTGGATTCCAATTGACTTGACTACTAATGAGATAGATGGGCAAACAGATTGCCATTACGACAGACGCCTAAAGGACTAACCTAAAATGTAAACTAGATGGGCAAACAGATTGCCATTGCGACAGACGCCTAAAAGACTAACCTAAAATGTAAACTAGATGGGAAAATAGATTGCCAATGCAACGGACGCCTAAAGGACTGACCTAAATATAAACTAGATGGGCAAACGGATTTCCAAATGCGACGAACGCCTAAAGGACTAACATAAAATGTAAACTAGATGGGCAAATGGATTACCATTGCGATGGATGCCTAAAGGACTAACCTAAAATGTAAACTAGATGGGCAAACAGATTGCCAATGCGACGAACACCTAAAGGACTGACCTAAATATAAACTAGATGGGCAAACGGATTGCCAATGCGACAAACGCCTAAAGAACTAACCTAAAATGTGAAAAATATGGGCAAACGGATCGCCATTGCGACAGACGCCTAAAGGATTGACCTAAAATGTCTCGGGGGATGATCAAAGATCAACCTTGCCTTCGTTCAAGCTGAGAGATGATGTAGTTCGGCCAGATGACTCTATTTTTAAATTTTTTTTTACTTTTTGAGATGTTTTTGGAATTTTGATGAATTTGTTGAATGTTTTTGGATTTTTGCATGATTTTGGATGTTTTGTATTTTTGAGCTTCTAAATGTTTTTAACTTTTTTGATTGATTTTTGAATGTTTTTTATTTTCGCGTGATTTTGACGATTTGGATATGGATATGTGATGATATCAGTGTTTTGTTTTGGGATTTTGTTGAAAACCAAGCTCAATGTTGATCGATCAGATTGATGGATTGATAGTTTTACTAAGTGTGTTAAGTCAAACAAAAAATACAATGCATTTGTAAACTCTAGGAAGTTGTGTTATCCTAGAGTAAACTTGTACATAAGAGGATGGTTTGACTAAGTGTGTTAAGTCAAACAAGTTGATGATGGATTGGATAATTTGACTAAGTGTGTTAAGTCAAATAAGATGATAATGCACTTGTGAACTCTAAGAAGTTGTGTTATCCTAGAGTAAACTCATACAAAAGAGGGTGGTTTGACTAAGTGTGTTAAGTCAAACAAGGTTATAATTGATTGGATTTGATTGATGAATCTTGATTTGGAACAAAAAAAATTGATGATTTAATGTGATGTTGACGTGCAAGTTGGATGCAACTAATATTGATTGTTCAGATTTATGTTCGACGAAAGATAAAGCCTGATAAGGAACATCTTCCTGTCAAAATATGCCATGGGCTAGTGATTTGGATTTGTGGCTCACAAATTCTTTGACTAATTTTATTTTATCTTTGCCAATGTTCGGATCACCACATAAGTTGGATGATATAGATCAAGATTCATTCCTGGAGCGAGATGTAAATATCCGCCCCCAGTGTCTAGCAATGTATGGAATGCCATGGGTGGATTCTTGGATAGGTGTGTGGATGGATGGATACGAAAATCATGCAAAGGATGCCAAGGATTATCTTGTGACAAGAAAAAGGTGTTCAAACAGAGGATTCTCGTTTGGATAATTCTTCAAGACTTAGGTAACATTGGGTAAGATAGGATCAATGAAAATGATCCATGTCAAGATGTTCACCATAAGCAAGTGTAAAGTGTGCACTGAACTTTTTCAAGATCAAGATAATTTGGGCTATGGATGCAAATAGATGTAAATGGATTGGATAAACGGTTCATGGATGAACGGATGATATGGATGGAATGTTGGCTTTATCATGGATGTGATAAGATGATTTCTTCTGAACTGATGCATGTAGATGCTCGATTCTACATAGGATGCATGTTTTCTAGGTTTTCATCATGTTACTTTCGCAAAGCACCACCCATGCAGTTTTCACTAGAGGACGATTTTTTTCTTTACTGTTTTCAATCATTTTTCTGAATTTTTTGGATTTTTTTATTTTTTTATTTTTTTGTATTTTTCTGAAAGATTTTAAGCTAATGTTGAATCACCTGATACTGCTGACATTGATGCTTCTATCATTATGTGCCATCGATATCCTACTTGAAGAAGCTGCTTTGCCAAGACACATGCACTTGAAAGCAACTTTTGAGATTCCTGATTTGCTTTGTTGATACCAGAGTTAACTCCATCTTTGTGCGCACATCGCAATAGAGTGCATTTTGAATCCTTATGATGGAGGGTAATTTCCAACACATGGTCAATGTGAGAATTGGATATCATGCATGGAGGCGTGGATGGAGTGTGTTTAGGAATAAAATATGGGTTGGTTGATAGTTTGGAACCTTTAACTCTCCAAACTTGGGAAGATGAGGAATAATGGGTGGATACGAAAGTGTGCTTGGAATTAGGACCAACAACTTGATATGCTTTGTACGTCACTTGAGAAGCCTTCTTTTTCCTTTGTGGACATTTTTGATGGATACTTTTCCCTTTTTTACTTTTCCCCATAGTTTCTTTGAATAATAGAGTTTGATAGGGATATTATTTCTTTGTATTCATTGGTATCCATATGTATTTAATTTTTTCTTCCTCCTTCAGTACTTCTTTTTCTTTGATGGCGTTCTTCATGCTTTGATTCAAATCTTTCTTTTGATGTTGGTCCCAATTCGTGGATGGGGTGATTGGTGGATGATGATTCATGGCGTGGTGGGTTGTAGTATAGGCATCGGTTTCATCATAAGGATTCTTCATGCTCCATCTGTTGACGTTTTCTTGGGACAAAGTTGCCCCCAGTTTTATAGAGGTATCACTGATATGTTTATATCGCTTGATTGTCGAATAACCAAGGCCTTGATGCTTAGGATTGCCAACAATCTGTACTAGTTCCAGGATACCTTGTTCATGCCGACCTAATCCTCTGCCTTGATAATTCATCTGTAGAAACATTTTATTTGCAATAGGATATGATTTACCTTGGAAATAAGGTGCTAATCCTTCTCTGCACTGTGGTGGATCTTCAAAAGTGACAGCTTCTTTATTAATGAGATAACTTTCTCTAAGAAAGGTAAGTGATCCAAGTTTATAAGTGATAGGATCCTCTATATGTGGGATGAATGCTTGATTGATATCTTTGGCTTGGTCTTGTGAAATATCATATTGTAATGCTTCTTCAAGAAGTGTTGATGATTTATTATCCACATAAAAGTCTTCCTCATGATCCCTTTCACAGGATGTTTCTAATTCATGACTTCTATAGGAGCCTTCTTCATGATCTTTTTCTGCTAGGTGTCCACAAGATGTTTCCGATTCACAACTTCTGTACAAGTCTTCTTCATGATTTTTTTCTACTATGTCTCTAGATTTTTCTATACTTTGATCATGTGTACAAATTTTAAGAATAGGAGACTCTTATTCCTTAGTAATGATGTCAAGAGTATGAGACTCTTGTTTTGAATGATCATCTACGTGTCCATCCAAAGAAAGCATCTCATGGGTAGACAGAGGGGTATGTGCTATATGGATATGATCATTGTTTGCGACATCTTGTATAGATAGGAGAGTGCCCATTAGATCATTGTAGTATCTTTGAAATACAAATTCTTGATCTTGATTAATTTTGGAATTGCTTTCGACATGTTTTAGATCAAGTTCTTGACATGGGTCGATTTCAAAGGATGGATTATCTACAAGGGATTCTTGGACATTGTTATTAGGAATGGGAAGTGGCTCAATATCCTCTTGATTTTTGGGTGGATCTGGATCAAGTGTGGAGTCAAATATTCTTTAACTATCTGCAATCATGAGGTCGAGGGATGTCAATATGTCTTGGGAAGGACTATTGCTAGACCTTGGTGATAGATGTTGATCATGCTTTGAAATATGTTCTTGAGATATGTCCTCTAATTCTCTAGGTGATGTAGAGACATTTTCAATATGGTCATTGGTCGATGGATCATGTATTATGTCAATAGGATCAAATAATGATAACACATCTTGAAATAGATCACTAAAAAGTGGCTCTTGATGTATGTTGATTTGATCACTAGATGGAATAGACATATCTTCATAGTGCTCATTGATGGATTGATTTTGATCATTTTCTTCAACAATTATGGTGGAGAGATTGTTAATGTTTTCAACCATAGGATCAAATGATGTTAGCGTTTCTTGGATTGGATCATTGTTGGGTATTGTTGGTAGATTTTGATCATGATTGAAAAGTGGCTCTTGGTGTGTGTTGATTTGATCACTAGATGGGATGGAAACATCTTCAAGGTGTTCATTGATGGCTTGATCTCGATCACCATTTTTGACAAGTGTGGTGGAGAGGTTATTGTCCCCAATAGCTATTAGCTTTTGATCAATCAGGTCTTGGATGAGATTTTTGAGTCGAATACAATTTGATGTTGTCTGTCCCTTTACTTTGTGAAAATCACAAAAGTGCTTCTCGTCATACCCTAGTGGTTTCACCATGGGCTCTTGATAATTCACATAAACAGGGATTTTAATGATATTTTCTTGCATCAACCATTGCATGACCAATTCGATTGGTTCCTGAAGTGGTGTGTATTTTCCTTTGTTACCTTGTGATATTTGCACTTTAAATTGACCTTGTGGTGATTGATTTTGGAGATCTGTGGTGATTGATTTTTTTGTTGATGTCATTGATCCTGATATCTAAATTTTTGACATTGGAGATATTGTTCTTGATGTGGTTGGGGAGATAGCCCAATGCTTTGATGACATGGTTCAACCAATGGAAGAGTGTATTAATTTTGGGGTGGAGATGTCTCTTGGTGCAATGGATCAACTACTTTGGAAAGTGAAGCAATTTGATCCCACAAAATTTGATCTTTCATCTGATCTTGACACCTTTGATATGGTTGACTTGGTTGTAGAACAAGAAGATTTGGAATGCATCCTTGTGGTGTTTGTCTGGGATCATGGGCAAGTTGCTTCTAGATAATTCCCTCATTCAGTGTGATGTTTTCATTTGGCATTATAGGTTTACTTTGAACATTGTTGTGGTTGAGAATCATATTTCTTGGTTTTAGGTAACTTTGATTTTGCATGTTGTTACCTTGACTTGGATCAATACATGGAGTTGCCAATATACTGTTGGGATTTTGAACAACATTGGTTTGATTTGCAAGCATATCTATCCCAAAGTTTACCAAGTGCAGATTCGAAATGTTCATGTTTGGTAAACTTGAACTTGGTATATTCCCATTTGGCATGTATGGATTCGATGGGAAAATCTTGTTTGCTTGAAGATTCATGCATTGATTGTTCAGTTGATAGATTTTTAGATTTGTACTTGGATTTAAATCTACTATTGGGAAAGGTATTCCAAACTTTATATTGGGCATACTCACATTCTTTGTACTATTGAGGTTTGGAGGAGATAATGATGCCATGTAGGGATTGCATAAATGTAAGTTTCAATAATCAATTGGAATTGCGACACTTGGATAGTTTGGTTGACTTAGATGACTCATGATGTATGAGTCAAGTTTAAATTCCATATTTTTTTTGTGTTTTTACCTTGTTGGAAGAGTGAACCTCTAAGGTGTTTAAGACCAATGATGAGATGGGAGATGAAAGGGGTGAATGATACGAGTGTTTAAGATTTTAGGAACTTTGGATCAATGCTAGACTTTAGGACTTGATTTGTTTTGATTTTGATTGAGGGTAGTTTGACTAAGTGTGTTAAGTCAAACAAGGTGATTTTGGATTGCATAATTTGACTAAGTGTGTTAAGTCAAACAAGATGATAATGAACTTGTAAACCATAGGAAGCTGTGTTATCCTAGAGTAAACTTGGACAAAAAAGGATAATTTGGCTAGGTGTGTTAAGCCAAACAAGGTGATTTTGAACTTTTAAACCTTAGGAAGTTGTATTATCCTAGAGGTAAATTCGCTCAAAAGGATTGATAATTTGACCAAGTGTGTTAAGTCAAACAAGGTGATGTTGATTTTCCAAGAGTCTAACATAAGTGATGTTTTCAAAGATTCCCAGAGTTTGTTGATGAGATGATGTTTGATTGATGTTTGAGATAGGTGAAGTGTTTGACTTGATCTTAGATGAACCTAAGAGGACTTGTTTACAAGACCAAGGTTTTGAAGAACATGCTTTTCCCTAAGAGAAATTCCACCAAAACACCAATGTTACATGAAAAACCCTATGACCATAAGATACCAAGCACATGTGTGGGGTCCAATTGATATTTTATCTTGCTTAGATTCATTTCTTTTTACCACAAACACTTTCTTAATTATTTTTTTCAAACTGAATGTCCAATGTCCTAATTTTCTTTTATCCCACAAAGTGTATTATGTGGAAATCAAGGAAATCAAGGCAAAGGTTAACTATTGTTGACTTTGGGAGAAACAAATTGAGATGTTTGAATGTTTAGAAGCCTTCTAGAGATAAGAACCCCTAGGGACAAGCAGTAACATGTGGACACCTCCAAAGTATTTTTTCTTCCAAAGGGTTTGAAATTTTGATGATTCGTTGAATGTTTGTTTTCACTATTTTGGATCCAAGCAAAGTTTTTTCGATGCCAATAACATGCACAATCCTACAATGAAAAGATAGTATTTGTTGGGTTCCAACTTGGATAAATCCAGCTGCGCATATTCAGTGCAGATGATTAGATGCTTGACCATAGAGGCTCCCCCTTACTGTGCACTCACTTCTCAGGTCAGCCAAACATCAGTACCCATGAATCTCCCATGGCTTACTTTTCATCTCTACAACAGAACCGCATGTATACGTGGGGCAGATTCAAAGGACATGACCTTTTGCATCGAGAAATAGATAGGATTTTTGGCTTCTAGACAAAAGTTTGTAGTAAGGGCATCTAGTTTAGGGGGTGCAATGATAAAATCCTTGTGAGAGATCTCTCAACCCTTAGAACAAGGGATTTACACATCATAAAGATACTCGGGGAGAGTTATCATGCGCCACTTCCCATTGTCCATGGATTTTACTGTAAACACAAATTTATATAGTGGTTTGGAAGAGCTTGGCTTTATCCTATTACCGCTTGAGTCGTTCCCTTGGGGTGAGTACTTTTTCCCACCAAGGCAGGCTCTCTAAAGGTGCACAATAGCAAGTAAGTGCATTCATAGTTCGATCATATTTGTTTGCATGAACAAAGAGAGAACATTCGCAATGCATTTTTCTCACACTAGACAAGTTTTGTTCAATTTTAGAACCCAAATGAAATGTGGAGGCAATCTTTTAGACAACTTAATATCACCAAAATGCTTTTGATTCTCAAGATCATTGTGAAGCGTGAGAGAAGTGCATACGTATTTCGATGCTATTAGTTTGTAAAAAATATTACAAAATATGAAAAAAACTTGTTCATTTTAATTCTCAAGCAATGATTAATTCATTTTATAGCACCAAAACCAAGTGTGTAAGATTGCTTGTTCAATTTTAGAACCCAAATTAAAATTTAGTACGTTTCTAATGTTCAGTTTTAATCCACCTTTGAAAAAAAAAATCAATCACTGATTACTTTTAAATCCAAATTGATATAGTTGGTTTAAAACAAAAAACAAAAGTAGGAAATGGATGCTTCAAGCTTTTACAATAAGCATTTAAAAATTATTTTTCAAGTTTAAAGTTCTATGCTTGATTTTTTTTCTTTTCAACACAAATCTCCTTCAAAGATTGGTTTTGATGTTTTAATGTTGCAAGTCCCTCGTGCCAACGAAATCTCTTTTCCTGCAAGATCACAATATCAAAGCCAATTTTTAGAGCTAAAATACTTGGTTATATAACAAAGATCAACACTTTGTCCATTAGCAATCCAAAATCAGTTAATTTAATGCAGCCAAGTATAGTTTGGCAATGATTTAATGCTGACAAGTCATAAACAAGTGACATCATTTAATGAAGATGCATCCACCCTGCACAACCATTGATTAAATATAGAGGAACGTCAAATTAGTGAGAAACAACAATGTAGTCTGTAATGCCTTCAAGGACTGCCAGCTAAAAATAACTAATGGTGTATTTAATCAACAATCAAATCACACAAACATATTTAATTAGATGTCGCCCTGCCTCTCTGCTTCCTCTTCGCTCAATGATTTTGGAAGATACATTACCCATTTATTTTGATTACAACAAAGTAGTCATTACCCATAGACCTTCCAACTCTCTTACAACATCACATGGGGGAATAAATATACTGTCATACCACTATTAGCAGTCTTAGATTCAGGTCTTGGACATGTGAGAGTAGACCATATGTCAAGTCGACTGTCAAATGTGACTCTTATGTTCGTAGATTTCCTGCACAGATGATTAAGTGAGCGGATGGAAATAAATGAATGCAGCAAACTCAACAATGATCATCAAACTAAGAAATATCAGGTGCTATATCAAAAAATTCATGAGAAGAAATGATGTATTTATAAATCATTTAAAAGATATCAAGCATAATGAATTTTGGAGCTCAGATTCTGAGGGAACAAAGAGGAACAAGATGAAATGACAACCTCAAGTAAATGTTAAAAAGCCAGTACATGAATATCAGTATTAATAGACGAACTGAAGTAGTTGACTTGTCACTTCAACCCTTATAGCATAATTGGTGAGGTTGAAAGAATTTATTTAGTTACGCATCAATGTCAAAATTTCTTTATCTTCAGTCACACACATGGACATCAAAACTGCTTCAGTTGGCTCTGTCCCCACTTCAATGTCAGACAAAGATCATAAAAAATATTTTTCTAGTGTATAAAACAATAAATCATGAATACTTTAACCTCCCGAAATTGTGCCCCTCATCTTAACCACGTAGAACGCCTTGGACAATGTGAAATCACCTCATCTCATTTCTTTCAAACTAAACCTGCGCTTTTTCTTACTCGCAGCCACTCCAAGTACATGCATGGGCATCTATGATGGCCAAAGGATTCCTATCAGGCATTGTAGATACAGTCGCCCTTGAAACAACAGTTGTATGAAAGCATAGAGAGGGTATGCGAATTGTTCTGAAGAATCCTGGCAGGGATCGAAATCTACCATGGCAAAGATAGCTCAAGATCCTAGGCTTTTTCAGATTAAAATATTTGAAGTTCCTTGAGAGGTAAGACTTGTACACGTGACAAGCTCATACTAGTCAAGGGAAAATTGATAATATATGAAGAAGCTGTCAGATCGAATTACATCACTCATTAATGTATGAAGTGGGTCTGTCATGTAATTGATAGAGGAAAACAGGCAAGGTGCACGACTCAACTATTATGAAAGATATAAGAATGTTATCATCTTTAATGGTTGCAACGACTCTAGTGGATAGGTAAGCGAATGGGGGAAGCATAGACCAAGCACGTGAACTTGATTGACCAAACTCCTTAAAGAAAATAAGTGTGGTGGTAGAGACAAGGTAGGTGAACTATGAGGAAGTGATATTCTTCAATCCGTGCAATAATTCAAAGTTGTCTTTACCTAACACGGTAGTGAAAGGAACTTAACAGGACTCGAGGTTCGACCAAGAAAAAGATTCTCTGTGTAGTTAGTTATCAGTTCCATTGCCAAAGACCGTGAAGATTATTCGCTACACATAATATAAATAGTTAAAATCTTTAGTCACTTGCTTTTGTTAAAAACAGTTCTGAGAGGACACAAACTTCTTTCAATTCACATAGTCGCCATAAACTTCTCTGCACCATATTCACATGCAACATAATATGGAGGTAGATCAACTGATAGCCTAACAATATAAATTGCAATCAATACAAGTTCTACGGAATGGATCTGCACCCTAGAAACTCGTGCCACTCTAGATAAATTATACATAGAACTACATATTTAGACCACACAACTTAGCACCTGCATACAATGATTTGATGCCCAACAACCAGAAGCAGATCTATAATGATGACAAAAATTTGACTCAGCAGATTTGAAATACATACCACAAAATGATGATCATGGCATAACAGAATAGAAGGGGCCTCCTTTTATGCGCAGCTTAGCGAAGCCTTTAAATGGTTTAGCATACAGACCCCTATCCCATGCATGGTATTTCCTTCTCCTCCTTGTCACTGATCGTACGCCATATTGGTCCCAGTATGTTTTAAACGTGGATTTGCAGCTCAAATATATATGCGCTTTGAACAATGTTTAGTGTGGTCTTCACGGGTTTATTGGATCAATAAAATAAATACATTACCAACACATTTTTTCTCTATCGTTGCTGCCACCTGTTGGACCATCTCACATGCACAATGCATTTGATTTACAAAAACCCATGCTTTCTCTGTCAAAGCTTTAAGACTAAGAAATTATATGTTATGGTATCGAAATCTTTAAATAAAATGAATTAAGATAGTGAACGACTATGTGGGTGCGAGCTTGAAGACAAGGGGATTTATTACGGTGAAAAGAAAATCAGCTCAAAACATCAAAAGACACCGCATCATCCCAAAAGGCAGCGAGCATTTTAATTCAGGCGCATAATATATTGGGCTTATAACCAGTAGATCTCTCTGCTTTGTTTCACGCCTAGATCTCCCTTTGACTGTGGAAACCGTATTGTGAAGTTTAGCAGATTGGGAAAACTATCCAGTTCTCATAACTACTAAAGCTTACAACATTTAAACATCTATGTGTTATCCAGAGGCTCACTGAGTTACCATTTAAACAAAAAGAAAGACAGAGACAAAGATTTTACAACCCTATGACAATGTACATGAATCAATATCAAATAAACAAAAACAGAGACTGCATATTTCGCCCTCCTTCTAGCATCAGAATGTGGATGCTAAATCTGCATGAGAGACTTAAACCATTTCATTTTGTTAGCACAAGTTAGTTTAAATCAACAAACTCAACATCCCTATGAAATATCTAATCATGTTCAAATATGCAAACTTAGATAAAGAGAACAAAGACACAAAAGCACATGAAAACATGATTAAACCCTTATCTCATAGTGGATTGGGGCCACTTTGTTGTCTAGGAAGCAACCCTTTCCCAATCCCTGATAAGCAAGATTGTCAAGATGGTCATGCTGAAATGCAAGAGATTATGCATCAAGTTGTGTAGTGTTGTGTTAAATTGTGTTGAAATTCTTTGCATTTTATAGATTCAAAGTTAGAAGATTGAGTGATTTTGGATGAATGTGGGATCATTCATAAGCCAATGACAAGATGCCACTTGTCAAGATATGAGAGGATGAGGGTTGTGCAATTTTTGGCCAATGTGCCAATTTGAAATTTGAATTTGGATGAATTGACATGTTTAGGGGGGATGAAAGGTGAATTAAATGCTAAGTCGACTTGTGTAAGAGATGTGTAAGAGAATGTGTAAAAGCATTTAATGCTTTGTTGGAAGGGACAAGTTCTTTGGAGGGAAGATTCAAATTTGAAGAATATTCCATCTTGATGCCCTTTTGAAAGTAATTAGAAGAATTAATAAATAAAAGAAATGATTTATTGGTGCAAGTGGGTGGGTTAGTTGAGAGTTTAGATTTGACTCAAGTTGAGTCAAAAGCTAGAGAATGGGTGATTTAATCGAGATTAATTAACTTGGAAGATTTTAGGAGTTTGATATTTGATTTAAATCATTTTGATTTATTGAATCAAATAAGAAGGACTTAAGGAATTAATTAAATATGATGAAGCTAGGGAATTAGTCAATAAATTGTTTTAATTGATTAATAGAAGAATTGGATGCATGACGTTAGTTTTGCATCTCTACAGTTTCTATATATGTATATATATATGTATATATGTATGGAAAAGTATACTCTGAAATGTGCAAAAAAATATATTGATTGAGTTGCATTGTCGAAAGAGCCATTGTGGTGTTGGTTTGATAGCAGACTATTGTAAAAATCCTCACCTTCGACTCCGATTTATAATAGATTGGAGGGTTTTAAAAATGTTGTGCTGTGAAATCTGCAAGTCGTACAAATATATACATATATATATGTATGTATGTAAATATATATATTTATATATAGATACATATATATATATATATATATATATATATATATATAAATATATATTACATATATGTAATGCATATATATATATATATGTAATGCATATATATATATATATATATAAATATATCTATATATATACATACATATATATATACACATATTTATAAGAAACTTTTTTATGCCAAGTTGTCACGAAAAAAAAAAACTACAATATTATAGATCTTGTTTGAGAACACCTATTTTTCCCCAACTTTTTTATTGTGTGATATATGATAAAAATCCATGAGATTTTCTATGGACCTTACCTGTCTTTCTTGCTCGGGGGTTTGGCTAGAGCCCATAAGGCTTCATGATGCCAATGGTAGGGAGGAGAATGAGCGTGGGTTTAGTGCTTTTTCCTTCCATCGTCATATATTTGTTGCTGCTTATATACATGGACACAACTTCTCATGTGTAGTTATCTACCAAAAACATACTCTATTCTATCCATTGTATTTTTCATTATTTCCACATCTCTCTTTCCAACTTTTCCAATAGATTACTTATACATAATTCTTTACCAAGATGTTATGTATTTAAAATGTTCCATTTTATCTCTTTCTATTTAAAATAGATAATGCTAGCCTCTTTCATTGTATATCTATATGATTCCTTTATAATGTTGCACAGATACAATAGACATTCAAGAAAATTAGTGTATTGTAAATTTTCTACTTGAAATTCTTTCATGGTCCAACAACTTGATCCAATGTTGCTCGCCCTTGTTAAACACCATCAATAGTACATGTAAGTACAAAATTTTTCCATTATCAATGAATAGATTTGGTGAACCGGTTGTAAATATTAGTATTTATTTCTCTTAGTTTCTTTGCAATGGAATTTAATTCTCCCAAGAATCTTGCTTTCTAGATAGAGAAATGAGCATAGTGAATGACATACCATGTAATCCATAAACCTTAAACTATTTTTTTCCTAATGATCATGTTGCTTTTTCCTTCCACATTTTGTGCATCACAACATTTTTTTCCTTTTTGGTTATTGGTTGTTATACATTCCCATGTTTCACAAACACATTTTTGCATATACATCATAGCCATACAATGCAAATATAAGCACTTGCAAAGAAAACTCTATACCAATATATATGTTTGTGAAGTTAGATGCAGATTTTTAGTTTTTACACACTTTTCTATATATTCCATCTATCCATGTTCCTCTAGCCATCTTCAAATCCCATGATGCCAATACTTTATTGAGAAACCTTTTGTACCAAGTTGTCACATAAAAAAAATGACTACAATGTTACAAATCTTGTTTGAGAACATCTATTTTTCCCCAAGTTTGTTATTATGTGATATATATGATAAGAATCCATGATATTTTCCATGGACCTTACCTACCTTTCTATCTCTGGGGTTTGGCTAGAGCACATGAGGCTTCATGATGCCAATATGGTAGGGAGGAGAATGAGTGTGGGTTTAGTGATTTTTCCTATCATTGTCATATATTTGTTGTTTCTTATATACATGGACACAACTTCTCAGATGTAGTTATCTACCAAAAACATACTCTATTTTATCCATTGCATTTTTCATTGTTTCCACAACTCTCTTTTCAACTTCTCCAATAGATTACTTATACACAATTCTTTACCAGGATGTTATGTATTCAAAATGTTCCATTTTATCTCTTTCTATTTACAACATATAATGCTAACCTCTTTTATTGTATATCTATATTATTTCCTTTGTAATGTTGCACAGATACAATAGATTTTCAAGAAAATTAGTGTATTGTAAATTGTCTATTTGAAATTCTTTCATGGTCCAACAACTCAATCCAATACTGCTCGCCCTTGTTAAACACCATCAATAGTACATGTAAGTACAAAAAATTTCCATTATCAATGAATATATTTGGTGATCCGGTTGTAAATATTAGTAATTATTTCTCTCTATTTCTTTGTAATAGAATTTAATTCTCCCAAGAATTTTCACTTTCTAGATAGACAAATGAGTAGAGCAAATGACATGCCATGTAATCCACAAAACTTAAACTATTTTTTCCCTGATGAGCATGTTGCTTTTGCAGATTGGTTAAATATTTGTGAAACACATACTAGATTTAAGATCAAGCAAGGATGAAGAAATAGAGGATCTATTTTGGCCTACAGGGAATATAGGGAAATGCTATAAAATTCGTGGAATTTGACATGGCTTTAAAATTCATGGCATTTTCCAAGAAATTACAAGTCATGTTATTTTCCATGGATTTTATAGCATTTCTGACTACATGCACTTGAGGTCAAGAGTGTTTTGATGCGTGTGCCTTAGATTTTTCACATGATGATTATGTGCATTGCGTGTTGCGTATACATCTACTTTAGCACAGGTGCTCCAAAAAATATTTTCATGGGATATGTAGTTCATTGATTAATTATTTTTGAAACACGTATTGTATTTAAGATTGCGAGGACAAAGAAACAAAGGAGCTATTTTGGTCTCCAAGGGATGTAGGAAAGTGCTATAAAATTTGAGGCATTTGTCATGCCTTTAAATTCATGGAATTTGCCAAGAAATTACAAGTCTTGTTGTTTGCCATGGATTTTATAGCACTTTTGACTGCATGCACTAGAGGGAAAGAGTGTTTTAATGTGTGTGCCCCAGATTTTCCACATGATAATTATGTACTTTGCATGCTATGTATATGTCTACTTCAGCATGGGTGCTCCAAAAAATATGTTCACGACTTCGAACTATATAATGTTCGCATATAAATAAATAGATTTGGTGAACCAATTGTAAATTTTATTAATTATTTTTTGTTTCACATTGTCTATATTGATTTTTCTCATGTACTTACTCGCTTTTAATGCTTCCTTTTTTATTTCAATGGGTAAAGTAGAATATATTTTTTGAAGTCAAATGTATGATTGTTTTCCAACAAACCAAGGCATACCTTTTAATTCAATTATTCTAACAATGCAAAATATTTTAATCATCTCATCGCATTCTCCTTTTGATGAGGTTTATTTATTTGTTTTGGATAAAAGATGGTGTTAGTGAGTCTTCAATTGGACTAGAAACATATTTACTCTCTTAAGTGATATTTTCCCCCATATAATCCTTTTTGTGCTCATCAAATGGTATAAAATTTATCAATATAATATTTTCACTTTCTTCCCGAATAAATGCATTTACATATTTGTTTTTATTTGGACAACAATTCGAGTTGTTATTCTATTTGGTCATCCAATTATTATTTTGTTTTATCTAGGTCCTTTTTATTTTGTTCATACACCAATTAAGGAACATGTTTTTACTAGAAGTAATTCATAAAACACTAATATATTTATTTTCAATTTCCTTCTAATTGACTACTTTTGAATCCTTTCTACTTGTCACCATTTTATTTTACTACTACTAACCCATAAATCACATGCATAATAATGCTTTTATTTCCAAAATTATGGACTAAGTACTACTTATAAAAAGTATTGAATATTAAAGATCTTTCTTTTTTCAAAAAGCCATTAGTGATGCCCATCATGACTAAAATTCAAATAAAAAATAATCACAGTAAATAACATCAAAGTAATAGATTATCCAGTACCACATAAGCATTGCAACAAATATGTCATACCTAAAGTTATGGACTCACTTTTTTAAAGAATACTTTTTTATTCAATATTAGTAATTAAAGGCATGACTACTAACTCTTTAAAAAGGGAGAATCCTTTAATGTTCCATACTTTTCATAAATATTATTTAATCCACAACTTCAAGTTTTTCATGTATTTCTATCTATATGTATCTTAAGATAATTAAATAATAATCAATTAATTGATTGATTAACCTAGACAAAAAGGTCAAATATAGATGTGCATCTAGGTCTAACAAATATAACACTAAAATAAAGATAAAATTATATCATACCTTAAATTTTGGAGACACATTATTATTATTAAAACAATTAATTATTTAAAAATTTAAATTTTATTTAATTTTCCAATTGTCATTTTTTAAGAATAAATTTCATTAAAAAATGTTCTCATTGAAAATTAATTTACTATGGATTCAAGTAAGATTATTAATTAAAATCAATTTTAAATAACTATTGTAATTTAAATTATTAAGTATTGCATATTAATAAGAAAAAAGTTATCGATGTTTAATTACTTAAAATTAAAATTAATGGATACATTGCAAAAAATAAGATTCGTTCAACAAGACCTATGGTTTGATTTTACATTTTCATAATCAATTTTTGACTAATAATTTTTGAAGTGTAAACGCAAAGATCAATTTTTCATTTTATGCAAATGGTTCTTAATCTCACATGCATTGCGTGTGAGATAAGAATGGAGAACTAGACTACAACATTAGGTTTAAAATGCTTTCTAGTGCTCCAATTAAATGAAGACATATAAAATAATCTCTTCACTAGAATTAAGTGATTTTTACTATGTTCAAGTTAGATGATTCAAATTGATATCTTTCAATGCACACATAGGTTCGAATTAACTTTAATACATATGTATCAATATGCTTGATCTACCCATCTAATTATGCATAATAATATATAAATTGATTTTCCAACATCTCTTTTCATTATGATCTACTCCACCTATTTTATCCTAGGTAAAATAAAAAATCATAAGATTCACCTACTACTATTTAAACTAACCTCACATTATTTCATATTGTCTTATTAACACACTTTCCCTTTCTTGACTCAATCAAGAAATTGCAAATATTTCTCATTATTTATATTTCACATTCAATTCCACAAAAAAGTTTTTTTCTTCCTTCCCATTGAATAGAACTTTGCAGTAGACCCCTATCAGCTAATTGTTGCATGCCTATGCATGCAACTGCAAGTTTATCTCTAAATTAGTTGTTAATATGGTGGAGGGTGTTTTTTCTGCAAATATGTCTTAACAAGGCACTCCTCAAAGCCGAATAAAATGCATTTGGTTGTTGGAAGTGAAAGAGTTAAATATAATGCCAAAATTTACTTTAACATAAATTATTACTGAAAAAAAATGTTTTCAATTTGTTTTTCAAATAAATGTACTTCATAACAAACCCTCATGCACACCTCCTGTGTGTCGAGGAATGGGTGCAGAGTAAACCATCGACACCACTTCGGGTGCTTGACCAAACGGGGAAATCAAGTGGGGCCCAACATGACAAAGGTGGTCAACTTGATGGAATGGACCTTGAGACCTCCCACATGATGCTATACAACAAACAACCACTTGAGTTAGGTGAGATTAAAAGTTTGAAGATATTTTTCTAAGATACAAGTGTATGTGATTAAAAAGAAAAGGTTACCGCTATAATATTATTGATGAATGCATTTTTAAGTTCAGGGGTTGTTAGTCACCTATCACATATGAGTGGTACTTGAAATTACGGATTAATAAATGTACTCATCTTAATTATATTTGATTCTTTTTGGTTGTTAAATTTTGTTGCCTTAAAATTTACACCTTTTTTACATCTCCTTATTTCCCACCATCAAAAAGGTTTTGTCCATGGGAGGTAAATGTTGGATGGTCTCCTTCCCACCCATGAGGCCATTCACTCAATGGATAACTCTAGGAAATTTGGTATGGCTCTTAAATTATATATATCTAAAGATTATGATAGCATTTCTTGGTCCATTCTCTTTGTTTCTCTTCACAAGTTTGGGTTTAATGGTAGATTTCTTCATTTAATTAAAGAATGTATCTCTACATCCATGTTATCAATTTTGATTAATGGTTCAGGAGGATTTTTTAGAAAAAAATGGGATTAAGGCAAGGTAACCGTATTTTTCCTTAACTCTTTATTCTAGGAGCTAAAATTCTTGGCCAAAATATTGATAAGTTGATTAAGTCTCAGATCTTGATGGGAGTTAAAGTTGCTTCTTCTCTTCCTCCCTCCTCTCATCAAGAATTTGTTGGTGGCATTATTCTTTTTGTGGCATCCACTATTATGGAATCTAAGTAGTGCAAATTCATTTTGAATCAATATAATAAAGTATTAAGACATCACATTAACTATGAAAAGAGTGTTATTTACTTCTTTAATACTAATGTTAGTCTTCAATATAAGATTATCAAGAAATTGGGTTGTTAGAAGGCTGATCTCTTTATGACTTACTTTGGACCTACTCATTCAACATGAAAAAAATAGCAATAACTAGTGGAATGGTATATTGGAAAGAATCCAAAGAAATTTGGCTAGGTGGAAATATAAGCTCCTTAGCCATTGTAAGGATCGTGACCCAAAACAACCTCATAAAAATAATAATCTTATGATCTCATTAACATGGAATAAAAATGATACAACTTTATTAGGTAAATAAATTTCATAACACATCCTCATATGTGTAGTGCATAATCTAGCTAAAAGTGAAGGGCACACAATACACTAAGAGGGGAGGGTGAATCAATAGATCAAATCTATTTTAAATTATTAACTCAATCACACATATCAAAATACTTGAATCTTCAATACTACTAATTAAGCAACACCAAGAGTACACATTCACACAAGAGGACACCAGATATACATGGAAGCCTAAGATGAGAATAACTTCTTGAATCTACTATCCAAATCTAGCCTCGCAAAGAAAGAATATAACAAGTTATTTTTATAATATATGAAGTGGGCACCAACATATCAGAGACACCAATCTCCAATTGTATCTATAGACACCAATGTATGGGAGACACCAATCCTCAATACATAGATCAATACAGTAAGTAGAACACGAGTCCTATCGAACTACATAGATAAACCTTGTGGATATTTAGTGTAGCTGACACATCTCATACATGTATTGAACTAATGTTAAAATATCTTCCGCACTCCTTATGATATTCTAATAATGGTGCACACTTTGAGATGGAACTCTCCTTGAATAACTCAAGCTTCTCAAGATAGTCTTCTTATATATTCACCACCTTCTCTTCTATTATATTTCATATTATATATTTGTACAACTGAGGAATATGTACATGAAATTGCATTTACACTTGTGCATGTCTACCAAGGATCCAAAAATAGCCAAGATGACATAAGGTAGACCTAAATTCAAATTTCAAGAAATGTGTAACAAGTTGGTCCTAATTAAAATTTTGTTGCCACCAAAAAAACATGATGTTGTGAACTTCCACAAGAACCTTAACTTGGACCTATCTTAACACTCCAGACTACCTCAAAGTACCACACACTACAAGTCATTACCACACTATTCAGGAACACCAACTGATTGACAAACACGTATAGAGAACCTTTTGTCACTTCAAAAAATTTGTATGCTGAACATATCTTTCGAAAAATCTGGAATATGATAGAACATGTGTAGGCATACTCTCCTCTCAAACCACAAATAAAAAATTGCACAAGTCAAAAATTATTTTACATAGTAGTCATGCCAAAGAAGACACTTCTCTCTGAGAAACTGGCTTCCAACTCTTGATACAAACTATCTTCAATAATATAGCTAGCAACATTTATTTTTTGCAACTTAAAATGACATGATATGATAGTGCAATTACCAACACAAAAATTTATTCTAGTGCAACTCTTGAAAGGATAGTGCCACCTCTATCTATAGTGAGCACTAGGGATAACTTTAAGAAACCCCCGCCTCAATGAAGGTGTAAAATCTTGGTGAATCTTGGCTAAGTGATATAATTTTCCTAGAAAATATTTCTTTTTATTTGAAAAAATTATTAATTTTCCTCAAACTAATCATTATTATTAATGTTAATGTTAAGTGAATCTTAATGAATAATTCGTAAAAATAATAATCATACTGGTGAATCCTACATAATAATCACTAAAAATATTAAATTTCAATGGCGAATCTCTCCTTTAAAAATTTGCATAGTTGGTCGGTGCAGTTCCCCCATATTTTTTTTTTTTTTTGTAATATTGAAGTAGGGGCCTGTGGGTGGCAGCCACCGGCGGGGTCAACGGGGAAGACCCCCCTTGTGGGTTGTTGAGGGGGCAATGCCCCCTCATGGGGTCCTAGGACAATGACCCCAATGCACTCCTATCATGATACAAATGAGGTTGAGGGGTAGAGCCCCTCACCACCAAGCATACATACACTATCGAAAATGCATTGGAGCACACACGGATTAAGTATTTTTTAAAAATCTCACTTTAAAAATAAGACTAAATGAAAAGTGAAATTGCTACCATTGATTATCTTTTTAATTGGATGACTGTAGGTTTATTTCGTGACATATATGCACGTGCCTTTTAAAAGGCTTGTTGAGGCCCAAAATTTGTTTTGGGCCACACAATTAAATCTAATCATGTGGCCCAAAACAAATTTTGGGCCTCAACAAACCTTTAAAAGGCACGCACATATAGGTCACAGAATCAACCTGCAGCCATCTGATTAAAAATCTAATTGATGATTTGATGGAAATAATTAAAATCCCTATTCTTGAGGCTAAAATATTCCTAAAATTAAATGGTAATTTATTAGTAGTGGTGATATTTCCCCGAAATTAATGGTAGGAATATAATATTACTAGTGAATATAATTAATATTTGTAATTACAATATAAACTACTAGAAAATCAGTTCCAATAATACATCATTTACATGGTGAATCAATTCGATTTATTAGTTTAAAAAATAATGCATAGGCGAATCAATTGAGATGATTTTATTTTTTTTGTAAAAACTTGGCGATTTAGTCTCCTTTTTAGCTTGTACTATTCACCATTTCTGGAGGTCTTGATTTCAATTATTCGCCAATTGGCAAAGATTTGCCTCTAAATTTTTCCCTAGTGAGCACCTCTGACATCAATGGCAACCTTTTTTCAACAATATCCCTCTTTTTCATTGATGGAAAATAGAAAAATGTTGGCCACACATGAAACCACTAGCCACACATGAAGACAAGTCTAATGTGTTAGAAATGAGTTTCACTTTCTCCCCTTCCACTTTATCCTCTTAGATGATATTGAATTTGGAGTTCTATTTCTCTCCCTTTGACACTAATGAAAATATCAATTCTCCCCCTTTTTTTCTTTCTGACATCCTACATAATTCTGAAATATATTTCCTATATAGAATCTCATTGAGTACATACTATACTACCACTGAGAATATTTTGCAAGACCACCCAACCTTGTTATAGTAGGGAGACAAATCTCCCCCTCAACCTATGCTTCCTCTTGATTCAAGAGGAGGAAGCAACAACTCTCAGCTTCTACTAGAGAAATTCAAAAGTCTCCTTAGGAAGCAGTTTTGTGAAAAAGTCTTCTACTTTCTTCTTGGTCTCAACATACTTCAACTTTAGCTCTTTCTCTACAACCTTGTCTCTTAGAAAATGATACTTTATTACAATGTGTTTTGTCCTTGAATACATTTCTAGATTCTTTGAAATATTTATGGAACCTCTATTATCACAAAGAATAGACATAAGTTCATCAAACTAAATCATCATCTCCTTTAGGTTTTGCTTCATCCACAATACCTAAGTGCAACATGAAGCTATTGTAATGTATTTTATTTTGTTATAGATAATGAAACTGAGTCTTGTTTCTTACTTAACCAAGACACCAAAATATCACAAGGAAATAAAGATATACCACTTGTACTATCTCGATCATCTATACTTCCTATAAAATCTACATTTGTGTACGTAATCAGAGTGAATTTTTCACTGTTTGGATACCACAAGCCAAAATATATTATAGCCTTTAGATATTTGGATATCCTATTTACTGCTTTGGCATGGGCTTCCTTAGGTGCTAGTTGATATCTAGCCACAATCCTCACTAGAATTATATTGAGGCTAGAGGTAGTAACATACAACAAACTTCTAATCATAGATCTATACAAGGTCTAGTCTACCGGAGAAAATTTTTCATCTTTTCTCGGCTTAGATCTTGTAACCATAGATATACTCACCAATATAAATCCTTCCATATTGAACCTTTTTAATATATCCTTTATATAATAGTTCTAAGAAATTAATATACATTTTGCTGATTGTGCAATTTGTAAACCAAGAAGGAAAGATAGTTCACCAAGCATAAACATTTCAAACTCACTTAACATTGCATTTCAAAAAACCTTGCACATGGCATCATTGCTTCTTCCAAAGACGATATCTTCTGCATAGACCACAACAATCAATAGTCGGGTATGCGCAGGATCATCATGGAAAAAATAGGCCCTTAAGTGGCAATAAAATTCAAAAAAATCAGAGTTAGGCAATTTGATGTAAAAAATTGAATAATTTATCTATATTACTTCAAAAATATGTAAGAATAGAATCTATAGCAAATTGAATTTAGTTTATAAACTACTAGGTTTATTTAAAAAATAAAAAAATCTATTTGGTGAAAATTTGAAATTTCACTGTAGTAGTACTTAAACTTTAGGGAAATAATAAGAAGTGGGTGTCTGTCTAACCACCCTAACCACAATAAAATGATGATATTTTTTTTATAATATTATAGATATAAGTAGAGGACTCATGTCCCAATGTGATGCATATTTTTTTGTAATTTTTTCCAATTTAATAATTAATTATGAATTTTTTATTACAACTTTTTAAAAATATAAAAAATCGTATGTCTGACCACCTTAACTTTGTCAAAACTTCATAAAATTCAATTTTATTTTTTTAATCCTATAGTATGTGAAGCGTAGAATGTGACACATGTTTTGGATTTAAAAAATGTCATACCATTTGAAAGCTATAGATGTTTTTCAATCAACCTATCTATTAGGACTTTAGTCGTAATTCAAATAGAAAATCAACAATAATTATTTATTAAATTGAAAGTAAAGGATAATTTATAGTGGTAGAAAGCTCGGAATCTCCTTTAAAAACCCTTTTCATTTAATCAATTTTGGGTAAAAAAAAAGTCATCAGCCACATGGGTCATCATATCACTTACATATCACCACTTTTTGGCCCATCATGATCCTGCACATACCTAGTCAATCACTTTCTTCTTTATGTATAAATTTCTATGTGTACTTCCTCTCTAGAACCCTTTCTTTTGTATTTATTTATCCAAACTGTACTATAGAAAAATGTCATCGCTTACATTTTCAAACTTAATTTTGGGATGATTAACATTAAAATGGACCTAATGTTTCCTTTATCTAGTGTTCTAATGTGTTTTCCACATTCACATTGTAATTAGGGTCCTTTTGAGCTAAATAGACATAATATTTTCATAATTTAATGTTGTAAAGTGTATTTATTTACACCTTCACATTGATTTTTGTTCTCTCCTACATTTATGACCTTCATATCATCATTAATAGGTCCCTAAGAACCTATATTATGCATCTTGAGGCTTATTTCAATCGAAATCCTAACATAGACATCAAATACACTTAATTTTCCAACTCGTTGATATTTCCTCCACCTGAAAAGGCCTAGTGGGACCCATACACCACTTTGGTAATATCAATCCCATCCAAATGGGACGTATACACCACAAGTGGCATATGAGTCCCATTTGGCCCCTTTTTAGGGTTTTGAGTGTGAAATCAGGGTTTTAAGTTCAAATTTCATGAATGCTTGCTTCTTAGATCTAATAAATGGTAAATTGGATGGAATTCCTATATAAACAAGGCTTCAAATCATTATTTCACATAAGCCTTCATGATATAAACCTAAGCTATAAAGAGTTAAGAATTCCAAGACTTCAGAAGAGCATCAAGAGAGTGTACAAGAGCATTTATAAGGCATTCAAGGGAATATGTCTTCATCATTTTTTGTAGCAATTGAAGTTCCATCATATCAACATCATAATGCATTGAAACCATGTTTTTGAGCTAGTGTTGTGATGTATTATTGAAGATCCATTTGGAATAATTGTTTCACATCCATATTCAGGATTAAGATCTACATTCTACATGGCCACTTCATGTTAGATAGTTGATTAGCATTTCAAGACATCATACAATGCATCATTTTTCATGTTTCATATTTCATGTTTCATGTTCATGTTTCATTGTTTCATTACAAGGTTCACTTACCCAAATGGGGTTTGACCAAGGCAAACCCCTATTCCCTAAAAATCAATAAGTTTTTCTCTATTTGCATGTGTGATTATAGATCTAGGTGTCTTGGAGCTTGAATGATCTTTAAAGACTAAGTTGAAAGATTGAAGAAAGTTGTTAGAGTTGTCACCTCATTTACAAGATCATGAAAAGTCACCTTCAGGTTGCAAATTAGGGTTTCCAACCCAAAAACAAAGCTTGGAAGGAAGAGCAGAGATAAGAGAGAAGATTTAGGTCTTGACCCTTTAAAAAAGTACAGTGGGATTCAATCTCCACTTGTGGTGTATGAGTCCCAGTACACCACATTTTCTAGATTTCAGTAAATTCAGATCAACCACTATGAGATTCTAATTTTGGCACAAAAACCCTAGTTTGGGACTATATCACCCAAACTAGCGTATGAGTCCCAATGGGCATTAAAAAAAAGATTTAATGTTTTTGGAGCTTTATTTGACCTCATCTATCTTCCAGGTACCTTTTTGTTCATTCTTGGTTTGTTATCTTCATTTTTAGTTTCATTTCCTAGGTCATTTAGTTAGGTTTTACGTGGTACATTTTTTATCTTTCCAAGCCTTAGCTTGGAATTGAACCCTCTTATTATCTTTAATAAAATATTAGGAAATCCCTATTGCAAATCGCTTTCCCCCATTCTATCATTGGATTAATATCTCTAGGGTTTCCTTGAATGATATTTGGAGAAAACTGTTGATCTATCTCCCAAATACAAAGCAACATTTTTTGACAAATCATTTTGGTGAACCTAGCCTTTGAACACCTTATTTTTTTATTTGGAGTACATTATATTCCTAAATCTATCTTGCATTAACTTTGCATTAGGGTTTTGCATTAGTTAATTGGCATCTAGGTTTTCTAAATCTTGCATTAGTGAAAGTGCATATAGGTTACATTTTTGCATCTTTGATTATTCAATTTCACTTAAATTTTGTAATTGCAAATAGTCCAAAATTCAAACAAGCTAGAAATCTTAGAAACAAGTTAGAAATTTTTGAATTTGGTGCAAAATCCCTAATCTAGGACTCATACGCCCCTCTAGGTGATTTAGTCCTAGTACATGTCATTTCGCCTACTTTCTGGGATTTATGTGTTGTGTGTTTTCCAACATTTGACCCTTCCAAAAACCCTGACTAGGACTCATATGCCCCTCTAGGATATTTAGTCCCAGATCATATCTAAAACTACCTTGCACAACATTAGAAACCTTGTTTTTGTACTTCTTAAGCTTGCTAGTAACCTATAGTATCAATTTGGAAAGTTTCAGGAACTTTTGTATTCTAGATCTAGGCCAAAAACATCAATTTAGGGTAGTCATTTTTGAATTCCTCCTAAATCAATTCATCTGAAAATGTTTACATTTTTGAAACTTCATATAATGTGGATAAAAGTACTTTTCACTTTTGCATACACAATGTTTACATTCATAAAACTTTGCATAAGTTTGATAAAAGTGCTTTTTATTTTTAGATACAAATTGTTTGGATTCTTAAAGCTTTGTGCACATTGGATAAAGTTATTTTTCATCTTTGGATATACATTGTTTACATTATTGAAGCATTGTATGAGATGGCTAGAAGTACTTTTCATTCTTGGTCAAACCATGTTAGTATCTTACCTTTCTAGGCATGCTAAGAAAAAGTTCATATCCCCTCCCTATGACAATGCTTTAGCAAAAGAGAATACAATCTTTAAAAATCATAACAATGATATTTTTTCTTCTCCTAATATCTCTCCTATTTGTGAAGAGGATATTTTGGTGTTAGAAGAACCAATCAATGAGAGTTTTTGAGAGTCCTCGTTGTTTATCTCCTCCTACCCATATTATTGAACAAGACATTGTTGAATAAGAGGACACAATCATAGGTAATTATGACAATCACATAACACAACAAGAGACAATTGAAACTTCAACTAGTTTTCATTCATCTCCCAACACCTTCCCCTCTTGCGATAATGTTTTAGAAGATCAAATTGTAAGTGAGGAGGATATATTGGTGTTAGATGATCAAATATTTAAGATCTATGACAACCCTATTTTAGAAGACATTATGGGACAAATGAATGAAAATATGGACAATCATGACGATCTCACTTTTTCTCCTAGTATCTCTCCTATTTGTGAAGAAGATAATTTGATGTTATAAAATCCAATCGATGAAAGTCATGAGATTGTTAGTTGCCTCTCTTCCCCTAGGGAAAACATTATTGAACAATGAAATGCCATCATTGATACACAATACAATACAATACAACCATAGATAACTCCCTTACTTGTGATGAAGTCATTTTAGAAGAACCAACCTTTGAATGTCATGAACATCTAGTTTGTAGTTCTCCTAAAAACTCTCCTCCTAGGGAGAATATCATGGTGCAAAAAAATGAGAACATTGACACATGTCTTCCAAACACTAGTAATGAGGCTTCCTTAGATGAAGATGATTAAGTGACATTAGAATCTACTTCCCTAAGAGAAGTTAATATTATTCAACCTCAACTCATCCTTTACCCACCTTCACACAAACCTCAAACTCAAAACAAACTCGAACTTATCCTTTATCTACCTAAGAATAATGTTTTGCAGTAGCCGAGTTATAATACTATTGCTCATATGTATAACACTACAAATAATTTGCAACCAACAAAAACACCTTCATCATCCATCCCATTGCATAACCCTATCCTACCAGGTCCTCCTCATTTTCCTTCATAGAATGGAAAGGAGTATGATCTTATCGAACAATTTAAGGACACTCCTATTAAAATATCATTATGGGACCTTATTCAAGCATCCCCTCAGTATCATAGCATGATTCAAAGTTCCTTAAAAAAATTCCCTATCCCTTCTAATGTGAAATCAAGTGAAATAGTAGTCATGCTTCAAGAAATGAATGCTAACATTGTTTTCCACCGAAGTGAGCTACCTCCTTTGGAAGTGCAAAAACAAAATGATACTATCACGATAATAGCTACATATGATGGGTGGGGAATAAAAAGAACTCTTGTTGAAAATGGCTCGGCCCTTAATGTGTGTAGTGTGACCCTTTTGGATAGACTTGGTGTGGATAAATAAAAAATTCAACTCAACTCTTTATCTATTAAGGGATTTGACAATGTAGGAAAATAATCGATTGGTGTGATCGCTTTGCCTATTACAACTGGAAAGGCCACATTACAAACAATGATCCATGTTATGCCTCACAATATTTAATATAATCTTCTTTTAGACCATTTATTCATGCAATGAATAGGGTGCCTTCAACCCTTCATCATAAAATAAAATATGTCTACAACAAAAAGGTATATACAATCAAAGTTGACCCTGAACTAAATAGTTGTTTGAAAATTGATAAAGACAAGCATAATCCTTTGAAAAAATTATCACCAACCACACAAGTGGAACCTATGCAAGAGAAACAAAAATAAAAACATATTGAGGAATTCATGAAGCTATGAGAAGATGATTGGGGTTCCTTAGATCTCACATCATTCATGGGAGAGTACAATATCATAAACAAAGACTCTGTAAAAGGAAAATAGAAATTGGTAATTTCAATACAAAATTCAGAAGACCCTTTGAAAGAATCCACCTCAAACACTTCAGAAGAAGAAGTAAATTATATGACAAACTTTGATGAGATAGACTATCAACAACCACTAAATCCAAAAGAAATGAAAAAGCTTTATGGAAAAGGTAATAAACCTATGAAACAACTTGGATATAGTTAAAATGGATGTGGTGCTAGAGAACAAGGTATTTGTGTCCCTATAAAGCCTAACACATAAGAAAAGACTAGTGGTCTTGGATATTGTCCGTCGAAAGAAACAATCAAGCCTTCACTTAATTTCAACACTCTTACAAAAGATTCTTCTAAGTCGACTTTAACATTAGTGCATCCTGAACTAATAGACACTAGTGGTACTGAGTATTATCATTTGAAAGAAATGAAAGAAACAAAAAAATCCTCACTAAATGCTAATTTCATCATGCAAAACACTTATGATTTGAATTTGATAGATTTTACACCCTCCTATAAAGGAGAGTACAAAATTTCACAATCTAAAGAATCTTTTGTAAGTATGACACCTTGTACTAAGAAAGCGATTTCTTTATCATAGAATACAAGAATGTAGAAGTTGTCAAAACCAACTTCAGAGTCTAAGAACACCTACATGCAAATGGATACCTATCACAGGGAAGAGAATGGACAAAAAAAACAAAATGAGGGTTTGAAGCTCTGAAATATAGAGAGATTATATTATCAGAACAATAAAATAAAAAATATACAATGGATCAATCCTTAAGAAAGGAGATCGTGCAAAACCTAAAAGTAACCCTAATAGGTAAACATTTAATAATTAATATAATTATTAAATGTCACATTATGCAAACTAAAGTGAAACCTTAAGAGAGGAATAAAGGTAACTTAATTAACATAATTAAGTTAAAACCTTTACTCTAACACCCCCCCTTAAGATGACAAAGAGTGCAGCTACAAACATGTGCGAGAAAGAAAAGGTAACTACAATGCATGAAAGTAAACATGGGTCCCGACAACTAGGCTTGATCAGGTACCCATTTACAAAACCAATGCAAACTAAATGAAATGGGGTAAAGGAGAAAACCCAGTGGGAACAAAACTTCTCCCCAAAATAGAATGCAAAGAAGGAATGCAATGCACTAATGAAAGAAGGATAGGAGGTGGATTACATGATACCCCCCATAGACAACTTCTATCATATAAGTACATGTACAATGGTCTCCATAGGAGAGATAGAAAGAGAGAAGAAGGCCCCCCCCACAATGAAGAAACTCTTGTCACAATGGTAGATGCCTGATGTAGAATCCAAAAGGAGATCCTGAATCGGAAAATGATATTCCTCCCCTTGGAAAGAAATAGATCCAAAGGAAGATGTCGAAGAAACCCTATGAAGAGTGATGAACCAATCTGTCTCAGGATGTATGGCATGATCAGATGCTGAAGAATCTCTCTGTCTGAACTAAAACAAATGATGTCAAATCCAAACTGATGTGGAGAATCCTGAAATACAACCTCTGAATGCATTGATAATGGTGGGTGAATAGTGATAACCTAACTGTCAAGGTAGAGGAGATGAATGTCCTCATAAGAATCCTCCAAATCTGCAATATAGGACTCAACAAACAAGAAAGATATGTTTGCAACATAAGAGTCCAAAGTAGCTATGTCTGGAAGATGTATGATTCCCTGCTACACTGAATCAGGAACAACAGGATATGTTGATGAAGTCTCAGTCTAAAGAGTAGGAATTGTGAGATGAGCCTCTGATCCATCGAAACATGTAAGGGTGTCTAAATACTCAAGCTCCTCTAAACTATCATGATCAAAGGGTATATTATCTCTCCAAGCAATGGTTAAGAGACAATCTGAAGTAGGATCCTCTAGAAATGGAGAGAGATTGGGGTCTCCATAGATCTCCCAAAGACGTGTCCAAAGTGGGTGAGGACAATCAATGTCTGATATAGCCAACACAGTGTCATGATCAACACTACACAATATAAGTCCTACTATGTGATCTCTAATGATATCCCATGCTAATTTTCCCTCTGAAGTGGCTGGTTCAGGTATGAGATTACACAAATAAGGAAAAATATTAAGCCACCTACAATGTGTAAGTATGCCATTTTCCCATGACTCATAACTACCTCGTTCTAGAATTACAATTGAAGGGTGAGTAGAAAAACACATGATAACTCTTCAAATGAAAAAATCTGAGAAAATTGACCTTACTGCATATAGATTAAATTAAATAGAGCCTAATGATGCAAACATAAGGTTCCCAAGTGCCAAAACGTCCAAGTAATTAAGCAAACTGTGAAAACACAAAAGTATGAATAAAATATACCTAGGGAAAAATATGAGAAAATAAGTATTATCATTGTGTAGAACACTGAACCAGCTTTTTGGCACCTATTTTTTTGCGCAAAATGGAGCTCGAATGCAAAAGATACGCCCCAGGGAGTGAAAATCGCAAGTTCTGACTTTGACTAGAAAAAAAGACTGCAAAATGAAAAAATCAGATAAAATCACTAGTACCACTGGAACCACACTGGAACTTGCTTTCTAGTGGTATTTCGTTTTCGCAAAATGGAGATCTTATGCAAAAAATACCCCTGATTTTGTGCAAGTTGCTCAAAAGGGTTTTAAAAAAAAATTACACAGCCCTCAGGGGTTAAAAATCCTTCGGCCCCTGGTCACATGGCTGACCAAGGGGCTTGCGTGTAGGGCTAAGGCAGAGCCATTGGTTCCTTATGTGACCCTGGTCTTCACTATTAAGCCGGCGGGGGCTAAGGCTGGAGCCGGCGGCACTGCTCAACCCGGTGGCGCCTGGGTGGCCGCCCAGTGGCCGCTGGGTGGCCGCTCGGCAGCGCCCCAATTTAATACTGGTGGTGCTAAAATTTTACCAAAAACTCTAAATATTCTTTTCAATTTTTTTGCATCGAAACTCGTGTTGGGGAGGTCGTACGGCCTCTCTGGCAAACATTTTTTGCCTCTCTGATTAACTTTATCCAAAATGGATGAACGAATAGTTGATTTAGGGGTTTTAGGACACTGCAAATCCAACGACAAGGTCCGTTTGGGCCCAAAGTGAACCCAAAAAATGAAGTATGCCAGATCCACAAAAAATCACCCTACAAAATTGTGAATGCCTGATCCAACCCTCGTAGCTCCAAATTCTTCAAACAAGAACAGGCTGCAGTAGGTCCGCTTTGATACCATGTAGAAGTTGTCAAAAACAACTTCAAAGTCTAAGAACACCTACATGCAAATGGATACCTGTCACAGGGAAGAGAATTGACAAAAAAGGAAAATGAGGGTTTAAAGCTCTAAAATATGGAGAGATTATATTATCAAAACAATAGAATAAAAATTATACAATGGATCAATCCTTAAGAAAGGAGATCATGCAAAACCTAAAAGTAACCCTAATAGGTAAACATTTAATAATTAATATAATTATTAAATGCCACAGTATGCAAACTAAAGTGAAACCTTAAGAGAGGAATAAAGGTAACTTAAATAACATAATTAAGTTAAAACCTTTACTCTAACAAAGAACACCTTCTACTATTGATCAATACAGTATCTTGTCAAGACTCTTCCAAGATCATTTGATATCTCTCCCTCCAAGAACAAGAACAAAGTTTTACTACAAGACTTCATTTTGTGTATATCATAGAGTTCATGGTAATTCTACTAATGAATGTAAGGCTTTGAGTAATCGAATTAAATATCTTAAGGATTTTGGTGCCCTTCCTTGTGTTGAGGAACCTAATTACTCTAATTGATATTGATTTTCACTCTAGCATGTTTCCCATAAATCACCTTAGCTCATCCTTTTATTGCACTAAGTGGGGGAAAGTGGTTAGATAGCCTTGTCCTCATATGTAAATTTTCATTGTCTCTTTTTGCTAGTTGACTACCTTTCATGTACATATAAGAGAAAGCTTGGGATATGGAAAACATGCCTTAGGTTGGCTCAAATGTGACATACTGAGATTTTGGGGAAACCTCTTATTCATGATGTAGTTTTATTCGGGAACATATGACGGTAGAGGGATTTCCAAACAACTTCCCATGTCTTTTTCTTTAAATAAATTTCTCATATCAATGGTGTTAGCAACCACTTTAAAGTGGGGGAATACATCAACACTCCTATTTCACTGTGCGATTTTATTTCTTCTTGCGATGTGTACTTTACTTGGTGGTGTCATTGGGTTTTATTTCCTTTCAGAGGTGATATTTCTTTGACTTGTCCTCTGTTAGAGACATTAAGCATGGTGTTCCCTTATATGAGACCTTACATGAGCTAAGTAAGCTCCCTTTGAATGTACCTTACACTATTTTCCATGTACAATATCCATTATATGGCCACCTTGCATAACACACTTTGTTTGCCTATGGTGCCATCTTATTTATCCATGAGTTTCAAGCATATGAAGATTTTGTTGCCTCATGGATCTCAAAGATAATTGTTATGTGGCACCTTATCAAAGATATTAGGAGGTATAGCTTTGGTATGGTTGTACATATGGGAGTCAAACTTGTTGAATAGTCTAGATAATTGAGAGGGGTGGTGAATTAGTTATCTTAAAAAAAATTCCTTTCTTTACTTAATTCAGAGAAATCATAAACCCTTCATGTATTGATTAAGAAGATATGAACTTGAAAGAATAAAACAACACCATGCACAAGGAACACCAAAATTTACATAGAAACCTAAGAAGGGAAAAACCACAGAGAATGCTAATTATCAATTATAAAGCATCGATTAAGGTGACACCATTTAAGGTAATTTTTACAAAGGTTCACTACCAAGCTGTTCATTGTTGGTTGGGCTCACTACACAAATACAAAACAATAGATTACAAAATAGTCTCACTGAAAAAAGTGAACTGATGAAGTTGCATCTACATATGCATGAATTTAGTTCTGGTTAAGAGGACATTTTTTGTCTGTAGTAGATCCAATTAAGAATCTTTTGCACACCTTTCTTCCACAACCTTCACACAAATTTCTGCCAAAATAGATTACTCCTTCATTCAGCCTCTTCTATTTATTCACACAAGTCATACTACTTCCATGCATCTATCTCTTAAATCAAAAATATGTTCTCTATATATATGCATGTATACCCATAGAACAAAATTAAGTCAACCACATAATATCTTCATAGTCTTCTAATTCGGCCAAACACCTTTTGAATTTAGATCACCACAAGGCATGTCAAAATGAAGAAAAAATGAAATATTCAATAAGACCTTGCATGCTAACACCGGACCCAAAAGATAGGTCATACATAAATATTTTCTTACCACATTACCAAGGAAGCAAGAATAGGTCATACATAAGATATCATAATTTGAATTACATGAAGTGTATTCCAGAGTCGATGAGAACAAAACAACCAAGACCAAATCTTGATTATCATTAATTTCAGTGTCAACCAAAGAAACACAATTTTACATACAAAAACTTGTAACATGCTACATGAAGTTTTAGATAGAAAGGTTACCTAGAGTAAGCTTTGAGTACAACAACCATCATCAAAGTATTAGTCTTCATTATACTACATCAACTAAATTCAACAGATTCCCCAAAAAGAAATACTGCCATATCGGGATTAAGGATAATCTCCACACAATGTAGCATCATAGCATTTGATAGGATAGATCATGTTTGTACATCATCCAAAGCACAACCATCCAGATCCAAGGTTTTGGCAACAATGAAGACAATGCTAAATCATCTCAACAACTTCTCAACAATCTCCCCCTTTGGCATTGATGGAAAAACATCAAAAACTCAAAAACTTCCCCTTTGTCCAACATTTCAATTCTTCTTTTTGTTTTGTTTTTTTTTTGCATTTTTCTCCCCCTTTTTGCCATCAAAGGAAAAGGGCAAAAATTTGAACATTCAAAAACTCAAGTAAAAATAACACTTTTCACCTGAAAATTTTTCTTGTACCTTTCTCTCACAGTTGGAAGAATCCTCTTCCAAGCTAGCATCACATAAACCAATTTTTCACTCATACTATCCGACAAATTCAACAGTGTTGAACAAAAAATTTAGGGGAAAAGAGGGTTCCCTAGTACTTCTAGGGTTTTCACCTAGAAGGGGAGAATTCTTCCACACCCAAAATCTAAGGGTTCATTCAAGAATATGTGTTAATGTGTGTGAAGTGGGATGTGTCTAAGTGCTGTAAACTAATAAAATAAACTAATTATGAAATGTAAACTAATGTAATGGAAATGTATTGTAAACACTATGTAAAATTTCTTAATAATGACCTAAAATGCATGCAAACTGTAACATAACTGAAGGATCTAGAATTAGTACACCTAGAAATTGAAGGTTGATGAAGAGGAGCTCTAGAATGTTCTAGATTCTACTATTGATGCTGATTGGGACATTTATGCCAAGCTAGGCAACGTAGTCCTGCTTCGGGAAAAAAAAATTGAAACCAATTTCAGGGAAATGGGTGTCCAGATTTGTAGAGATCACTTTTCAGGCCTGGAAATGGGACTAATTAACCAATGATGGCAACTTATTCCACCTAGGAATTTCAAGAATCTTGAGAGTAGAATCGGTAGCTCTCAACTTATACTTTTGTTTCTGACAGAGACCTGCATCCAATTTTTCAAATCTTGACCTACAAGCTGTCTTCAAGCTCCTTTTAGGTTTTGTTAACTTGGAATGATGTGTATGGAAAGATGACACCTTTTAGCACCTTACTCTTTGACTAATCTGCATACAAACCTACAAAGCACACATGAAAAGAGGGGAAAAATGGGTTAGGGTTAGAGAATAGGAGTTTGCATTAGTCAAACCCCATGTTGGTGATCAAACCCTAGATAAGGAAATAGAATGTAAAGGGAAAGATGATTGAATAAAATTCAAGTACAAAAACTCACCAAACCCTTTTTGAAGAATTCTGAAGATATGCAAGTGATCAACTCCAATGGATGATGTTTGATGTGCTTAGTGCTTGAATGCTTGATTCTTTCTTGAGAAGATAGATTGCTTGATTTCTTATGAAGATTGTTAATGGATGATAGCTTTGGTCAAATATGAATGATAGTGATGCAAGTATCATTGTCATTCATGAGTGATCAAAATTATGAGCATTCAAATATATTCGATCATTCCTGTGATTTTATATTCTGCATTTGTTTAAATCGGAATCCTCTTAAAGTCACCTACCAGCATGTAGAAGGGTGCGTATGTGTTAATACATACTTAACAAATTGCATTAGACTGTTGACAGCCCGCGTGCAAAGGGACACGTCCCTTGAGCGGACGTGTCTCCACACGTGGAGACATGTCCTCTCAAGGGATGCATCCCTTGGAGGTGGGCCTCTCCACATATAAATAGGAATTTCGAACATTGATTGCAAAGATAGAAATCTGACAATGTTCTACAATCAGTACATTCGGCTTCAAGAGGAGAAATACAAATTGAATCTATTGTTTGACCTGTAAGAATTGGCTTTTGACAATTATAGAATCTGATCGATCCTCAACATGGTATCAAAGCAAGGTTTGAGAGAAATAGCGATCAGATTTATCTAAGCATGTCCCAAGTTAAGCTTCAGCATTCACTCATTTTTCTGTGGGTAGCAGATCAAGCTTGGCAGAATTGCAATTTGCTCCTTGTGGTCAGTCCAAGCTAGTCGCTCATTCTGCTAGTTTGTTTTTTTCGGTGATCACTCCACTTAGGAGATGACTCTTCATTTAGATGGCTATGCTTTGACTTCCGTCCTTGGTAGGACCATCGCCCATCTCACATGTTTCTCCTCTTAAGTAGATCAAGAATTTATAAACTCAGATCATGCTATTTTAATATTCTCATGGGTGCACTCAGAAATCGTTGTTTCGAGGCTTCTTGTGTGAAGATGCATTGTTTCGAGTTTATCATATGAAGAACAAGCCGTGAGTAAAGGAAGAGCCATGACATTTCTTGAAGTTGTGATATACGAAGCCTCAAAATTTAAAAAAAAAAAAAAACGTATTACTGAGACTATCGACTCAAGTATTGAAGTTATTGTGGCCATTTGTGAGGACGTTTCATTTTATGCATGATGTTATGAAGAAGAGTCATTGGAGATAATTCCTAAACTGGGTGCCGATAAAGACCAAGAAGACTTTGCCAAGTCGATAATCCCAAATAGCTGTGACCTTTTAGTTTGCATAGGTGGCGTCAAGGGAAAATACCGTGGAAGCTTAAAACCACAAGAGCATATGATTTGGAGTTTTGCGAATGATAAGGGATCGAACCTTTGAGTAGAGCCACATATCAAAGGTATTAGATTGTCGCTCCTTAAATTTGTATCATCCTGGAAACTAAGCATAGCATCAAAGTGTGGCAAGGTGGAGGGGAATTTGTCTCCTTGTGAGGTGACATGGAGGTTTGAATTGCTTAATTTTATTTACATCTCATATGGATGCATAAAAATGCCACTTATATTCTTGGAGTACAGAAATATGGAGGGACTACGATGTTCCTTGTATTGAAATCGTGGAAGTTATAGAGCTTGGTGCGAGAAAGTCTTAGATTGATATCACCGCCAAGGAATGAGATGCAGGCAGTAAGGAGTAGCAAGTTTGGAGATGTATATACATATTGAAGTGGAATCATTTAAGGGAATCATTATTATAATAAAGGAGGCTACCGACTAAGGATGGATAAAAAAAAAAAAAAAAGTGTTTGTTCCTGTTGCCATCGTGAAATCCATCATTGTAGGATGCACTGGGGTCCATCTTTGTTGTTTCATCATCTGAACATCATAGAGCTTGTTGCACCTGTATAGAAAATCTAGGTGGGTCGCAGCTGGAAAAGGAGTGCATCGATAAATTTGAATGGTCAAAGACCATATTCAAATTTAGCCAGCTACCACTACAAATTCTATGACATGGGCTTGTGATCAAGCCGTGAACCTGTAGAAGGAATGCTGTGGACTGATCTGAGCGCAAGCGCAACATTCCACACTATGTCTTGTATTTGCATCCATCAGAATATTTAAAGAGATAAGTATTCTTTGGTCGTTGAGTTATATCATCTATTTTTATCTTGTGAATTCTCTTAAATTGTGATGCTTTCAAGACGGATCAAGAGCATAAAGAGATTGTTTACAAAAGAAGAAGAAAATGAAGACTTTGCTTGCAACCATTAGACTATGTGGATAGCTGAAGTCATCCCTTCTAAGAAGAAGTAATTAGAGCCTCAGAGGGAGTCTCATCTTCACTTGTTGTAATGCTTTGAGATAGTGAAATATAAGGTGAAAGCCTTGTTCATCTGTGAGACTGAGATGAGGCGTCATGTTGAGAGACTCCATGACGACAGGTCCCAGGATCTACAAGAGCCCCATGCACCCGCAGTATGGCTTAAAGGGGGGTATTGGATATAAGCCACACTCGAACTAAAGATAGGCTGGCCATAGAGGCTATGATCTTTTGGATCTGTAGAAAACAGTCTTCAGTGGCACAAAGCTTGACAGAAACTGAATACAGTCCAAAATTTATGAGGGCAAGAGAAGCAGTTTTGGCTTCGCAAATTGCTTGTGAGACTCCTTGATCTAAGCACATTGAGATCCTCTACCATTATGAGACATGGTAGAAAGCAATGTGATCCAGTTGGAGTATATTAGTTCAAATGTTTAAACAGCAGACATACTCAACAAACTTTTTTCCAAAGTTAAGGTTGAACTCTACGGGAAGAAAACTTGGTATGTAATTTGATATTATGTTTGAAATTCAAATTTGTTTATAAGTTGTACTAATATATAAAGATGTTTAATGTGTAAAATCTTTTGTCATGTGTGTGACTCCATGACTTTATGGGCCTACCCCTCCTGTGTACATTATCGAAAGGTGACGATCTTTCTGATGATGAACACTTGTATTTGACATTGTAAAGTGATGACTCTACAATGATAATCTATCATAATAGATATCATATGGCTTGATATCTATAAGACATGTCATGATAGTATCTCTTAGACACCTTGATGGATATCATGAGACTTGATATCTGAAGGTCATTGTGATCCATAAGAGATAATCATGGTGGATGATTATATCTGTGGATATGCCATGAACCATGGTAGACATCATGTGACTTGATGTCAGTGCACATACCATAATGAAGATATGTATGAAGAATGTCATATGACTTGACATTTTCAGAAGCATATCATATCTTCTGATATCATGAGTTAGGTGATATCACTTTTGGAAGTTATTCTTCCTAGTTAAAGAGGGAGTGGTGAAATGATGAAGATGTGTTATGAAGAATGTCATGTGACTTGACAACTTTGAAGAAACATATCATATCACATGTGAAGGTGATATCTTGACTTATTTTATTTGAAATATCTTCCCTAGCTAAGAGGGAGTGTTAATGGATGATAGCTTCGGTCAGATATGAATGACAGTGATGCAAGTATCATTGTCATTCATGAGTGATCGAAATTATGAGCATTCAAATATATTCGATCATTCCCGTGATTTTATATTTTGCATTTGTTGAAATCAGAATCCTCTTAAAGTCACCCACCAACATTTAGAAGGGTGCGTATGTGTTAATACATACTTAACAAATTGCATTAGACTATTGATAGCCTGCGTACAAAGGGACATGTCCCTTGAGCGGACGTGTCTCCACATGTGGAGACACGTCCTCTCAAGGGATGCATCCCTTGGAGGCGGGCCTCTCCACATATAAATAGGAATTCTGAACATTGATTGCAAAGATAGAAATCTGACAATGTTCTGCAATCAGCACATTCGGCTTCAAGAGGAGAAATACAAATTGAATCTGTTGTTTGACTTGTAAGAATTGGCTTCTGACAATTATAGAATTTGATCGATCCTCAACAAAGATGGAGGATGAAAATGAGGAGAAAACCCCTTATTTATACATTTTGTGCTCTAATTTCTTGAAAATAACACATCATAGGTTGACCTTTGCATTTAGGAGACAATATCTCGCCAGAATTTTGAGTTAATTTTGATTTTTATGCCAAATGGGACTAAGTCGCCCAAGGTGGTGACTTAGTCCAACTGGGAAAATTTAAGTGGATGTCAAGAATTAATGTGGGATTACTTTTTTTTAACGGGATTATCTTCCAAAATGCACTTAAGGAGGACCTATAAGTGCATTAAGGGGTCATTTTATCATAAGAAAGGGTCAATTATTGATGGCAAGCCTAGGAAAGTGTGAAATTTTGTTACAACTCTTTACAACACTTTGAAATAAGGATTGGTAAGGGGTTATTTAGGTGAATCATTGTAGAAAATTCCTAGAAAAGTGAGAAAATGTGTTACAACACTTCACAACACCTTTGTAGGACATCATTAGGTTTTTGTTGATTTACAAGCATTCAAAGTCTAATCTGAATGTGTTGGCAACATTACAACATTAAATCTAAGGAAAATTTGGCCAAAATCCATAGGAAAGGCCCAAATGAGTGAAAGATGTCAAGGATACATTTTTTTGTGACACATTTAGCCCCCACTTTAGTGAGAGGATGAACTTGCTTCAAACTCACACTAAAGTAGCCAAGACATGCATATCGAGAGGGATCCAAATGTAGTCATGCTAATAAGATGAGAAAAATATAATCAAGAGGGATGATCAAGCCCCTAGGATCAAGAGCCCATGGCAAACCAAAAATCAGAACAAAAGTTCACTCAAGGAAGTGATGTGTACGAGTCAAGAGAGAGGGAAAGTTGGATGAAGCTTCAACCATTTTCCAGCTAGTTGTGGATCAGATCTAGGTTGTTTTTCTGAAAAGATGTGTACTCACTCTAGGGTGATGAAACTTTTGGTTTTCCGCCGGGTGAGAAGGGCCAAAAGGTGAGAAACATACTCTCATGGTTGGTATACGCTCACAAACATGTAGGTGGCTATGGGGAAAGTCGTGCTGCTGGCTGGGCTTCCTGCTTAACCATACCAAAGTTATACCTCTTGATAACTTTGATAAGGCACGACAATAGAAAAGGTTTTTGAGTTTCATGAGACAATAAAAGATTCATATGCTTGGAACTCGTGAACAAGTGCAAGATGGCACCATAGGCATGCAAGCTATGTTATGCAAGGTGGCCATATATGCAAAATGAAAAATGCAACATGTAAAATGCAAAAGGATGTTCAAAGGAGTCTTTCTTAGTTCATGTGAGGTCTTTGACTTCAGGGACATTGTGTCTAATGTCTCCAAGAGAGGACCAATCAAAGAATAAAAAATTCAGAACTTAGGGAATTCAATGTGTCACATCAGGCCACTAAGAGGAATGCAATATGCTAAGATAGATCACTTTCATGAAGTATATTACACCCAATGTCATCCAAAAAGTGACAAACACATCATATGAAGTAATAAGGTTGCACTAAGAACCAAGAAAAAGGAAAAAAATAAAAAAAATGTAAAGGAAATAATGCTAGTGTATGCCCCCACTTTAAATGAATTGTGAAACATCGTACTGTGAGTAATTTCTTTAAATTAGCAAAACGAAAAATGCAACAAAAAAAAAAAGGACATGAGAGCCAACTTGGAAAGCCCTATGCCAAGTGATATTTTTGTGAGTAAGGTTGCGTCATACAAAGGGAAAAGAAGAAAGAAAAAGGGAAGGGGTTGCCCCCAAAATGGAAACACCAAACACATAAGGGATCTATGGATTTGAGGTCAGTATGTTTGTTGTTGCAATGTTTGTGTAGAGAGCTCAGAACTATCATCATTCCCCCAAATACATAGAATGGGAAGGACACAAAGAGAGCGAAAAAAAAGAAAAAAGAAAAAGTTTTTTTGGGTCAACATGGAAGAGACATAGGGTGTCTTGACGCTTTGCATCATCCCAAAAAGGACAACAAAAGAAAAAGAGCCTTTTGGGTCAACATGAAATGGACATTTTGGTCGCAATGCCTTGCATCATCCCCAAAAGAAAGACAAAAAAGAAAAAGGAAAGGAACGAGCCTTTTGGGTCAACATGAAGGAGACATTACTGTCTCAATTCCTTGCATCATCCCCAAAAGGAAGAAAAAATCAAAAATAAAGGAAGGAGCCTTTTGGGTCAATGCAAAAGGGACATTGATGTCTCAATCCCTTGCATCATTCCCAAAAGGAAGACAAAAAGAAAAAGGAAGGGAAGGAGCCTTTTGGGTCAACATGAAGGAGACATTGTGGTCTCAATGCCTTGCATCATCCCCAAAAGGAAGGTGAAAATCCAAAGTGAAAAAGGAAAGGGGACTTTTGAGTCAACATGAGAGGGACATCATTGTCTCAATTCTTTCCATCATCCCCAAAAGGAAGGTGAAAAGTCAAAGTGGAAAGGAAAATAAAATTCATGACATAGAGAAGAATGTAGGAACAAATAGAAGAATTTCATGAAGAGGGAGAACATCAAATATTACAGGGGAATATGGTAGAAACAAGAAAACATTCAAAAGAAAAGGTAAAAGACTAGTAAGGAAAATGCTAGTCAACCATCAAGCAAGTCATATGCCTCCCAATCTCAGTTGGTATAAGCGGGAGGTGAATAACACAGCTAAGGGACAAAGACAAATGCATTACTAGGGAAAGGCTAGCAACTTCTTGATCCCACTGAGTGCAAGGCAAGAATGAGCTGAGTTAGGTGATGGGAAGGGTCATGTAATAGTGAGAAGATAGTATTCTACAACCATTAGTAGTTTATGGCTTGAGGGGGTAGCAATTATCATCATCGAAATGATACTTTCTTAGTATTTCTCTCAAATGATGACACTCATCGCTTCGATGGATGAGAACATGATTGTATGCACAATGTGGAACATTAGAATCTCTAGGGAATATTACCAACCTATTCCTAGGTGGCAATGTAATGAGTTCTTTAATTAGGAGTATTTACAATTTCCTCTCACATTCAAGTGGTGGACAAAGAGGAAACTTGAGTTTCTGTAATTTGAAAGGCCTCTTGCGTCTACTAGATTCTCCAACTTCATGAGAGGAGAAGAGGGTAGGAGGTCCCGATATGATCTTATTGTTGTCCATATTAGTGTTATGAGATGGTGATTTTTCTTTAGGAAGGAGAACATCCAGATCAAGAGGGGAATCAAGGATCATCGTTCCATCATCATAAAGCTAGAGATATTCTTGAGGAGGCATGTGGTTGCTAGGGGGATCGTGATAGCCTATCCCCTTGGTAGTTTCATCAGGTGATAGTTGTTCATAAAATTGGTGTATTTCATGTTCAATTGTCGTATTACCTCCTTGTTTGATTAGAATGGTAAAACCTTTTCCATAGGCTTGTTGAAGCTTGATGGGAGTATTTGTCACTTGGTTATTATAAAAGGGTTTAGTAGTTGCATTTTTAGATGAGCTAGGTTCACCTTGGTTAGGGAACTTAGGTTCGTTGTGTGTTTTGGGATGTAGATAACCAAATGTTTCAAGAGGTGAGATGGTAGGAAGCTTAGGTTGTTTCATGGATGGGTAAAAGGATGCATTTGCTTCATGTTTGTCAAGGAAATTTTTAAGGAAATGATTCATGCTAGCATCATCGTCTCCAATAATGTCAACATCATGAGGAGGACATGCTTTAGGAGTGGGTTCAAGGTCATTAGGATCAGTTGTAAAGGTACAACTTGACATATCAACTAGGGATTTGAAAGACATCCAAACAGTTTTGAAAGACATAGCCATAATGAAAGCAAACTAATTGCAAGAAATTGAATAAAATAGAGAATCTGGAAACAAAAATGGAAATACAATGACAAAAGACAAAAGTACAAATAATGTTTTGCAAATGCCAGAAATTAAAGTGCAAAATATGTAGGTGGACTATGTAGCTCAATGTGGAAAATTAGTGCCAACAATGATTTTTTTTACGATTTTTAAAAGTTTTGAATGATTTTTATGATTTCTAGCCTTTTCCAATGAAAATACAAAATGAAAATGTTGAATTTTTAGATTTTTCAATGAAAATGCAATGGAAGAATGTAAGCTATATGAACTTTTCACTAATGCACTTTTAGAAACCCTAGAATGTGAAACAATGCAAAACCCTAATGCAATATGAATGAAAGCTTTTCCTATGATGCAAATGCAAAATTAGAAGTGAAAAAGAAGTGTTCTAAGGATGGGTTCACACAAATGAACCACAAATTTTAGGGGGAAGATGGTTCCCCAGTGCTTCTAGGGTTTTCACCTAGAATGGGAGAGCTCTTTGACACCCAAAATCTGAGGGTTCATTCAAGATTATGTGTTAATGTGTGATGTGGGATGCATCTAAGTGCTACAATTATTGAAATAAAATAACTATGAAATGTAAACTAATGTAATGAAAATCTATTGAAAACACTATGTAAAATGTCCTAAGAATGACCTAAAATACATGCAAACTGTAATAGAACTAAAGGAGGTAGAAGTGGTACACCTAGAAACTAAAGGTTGATGAAGAGGAGCTCTAGAATCTTCTAGATTTTGTTGTTGATGTTGACTGGGACATTTACACCAAGCTGGGCGACTTAGTCCTACATCGGGGAAACTTTGCCGGAACAAGTTTCGAAGAAATGGGTGTCCAGATTTAAAGAGATCACTTTTCAATTGTAGTAGTGGGACTAATTCATGAATGGCGATGACTTAGTCCACCTGGGACTTTCAAGAATCTTGAGACTCGAATTGGTCTCTCTCAGCTTGTACTTTTGTTTCTAACAAAGAACCATGTCCAAATCTTCAGATGTTGACCTGCAAGTTGTCTTCAAGCTCCTTTAAGGGTTTTTTGGGTTGGAAAAATGTGGATGGAAATATGACAACTTTTAGCACCTTACTCTTTGACTAATCTTCATACAAATCTGCAAATCACACATGCAAAGAGAGGGAAAAGGGGTTAGGGTTAGAGAATAGGGGTTTTCCTTAGTCAAACCCCATGCTAGTAATCAACCCTAGATAATGAAATAGAATGTAAAGGGAAAGATGATTGAATAACAAGAAAGTACAAGAACTCACAAAACCCTTGTTGAAGTCTGAAGATATGCAAGTGATCAACTCCAATGGATGATGTTTGATGTGATTAGTGCTTGAATTCTTGATGCTTGCTTGAGAAGATATATTGCTTCATTTCTTATGAATATGGAGGATGAAAATGAGGAGAAAACCCCTTATTTATACATTTTGTGCCCTAATTTCCCAAAACTAACACATCACAGGTTGACCTTAGGGTTTAGGAGAAAATATCTCGCAAGAATTTTGAGTTAATTTTGGTTTTTATGCCAAATGGGACTAAGTCACCCAAGGTGGTGACTTAGTCCACCTTGAAAAATTTAAGTGGATGTCAGGAATTAAAGTGTGATTTATGTTGTTTAACACGATTATCTTCTTAAACACACTTAATTATGACCTATATGTGCATTAATGGGTCATTTTATCATAAGAAAGGGTCAATTATTGATGACAAGCCTAGGAAAGTGTGAAAGTTTGTTACAACTCTTTACAACACTTTTAAATAAGGCTTGGTAAGGGGTTATTTACATGAATTATTGTATAAAAGTCCTATAAAAGTGAGAAAATGTGTTACAACACTTCACAACACCTTTGTAGGACATCATTAGGTTTTTGTTGATTGATAAGCATTCAAGGCCTAATATGATGTGTTGGCCACATTACAACATTAAATCTAAGCAAAATTAGTCCAAAATCCATAAGAAAGGCTCAAATGAGTAAAAACTACCAAGGATACAGTTTTTGCAACACAAGCGTAAATGAGGATGACCAGTTTGGAGATAGGCACTATCATTCACAATCTTCTGCATCAAAAAGTATCCCGAAGAGATCATTCAACTGAACCTCAACAATTTCTTTGAAAAAGTAGAAAGTTCTAACCAAGTCTTCCCTCTGTCTCTAAACAATCAACATCTGTACTTGCAACTCACGAAATCTTATTCTCTGTTTAACATCTTTGTCTTTGAAGAAATCAAAACTATTTCCAATATTATTCATGTTAGATTCAATAGCTTCAATTCTGGTTCTAAAATTATCAACAGTTGCAGGCCCCTAGAGACAATACTTGTAGATTTTAGGCATATCCTTAATGCATTCTCTTGTCTCACCAATGTGTTTGGATAAATTTTGTTTATATTTGACACATTATCTCTCAATCATAGCTTTAAAATTATGTCCTCCAAGTCCTTCCAACAAAATTATTTCTTCAACAACTTCTACTAGATCATCCAGTAACAAGTCAAAAACATCTGAAATAGTAATAACCTTCTTGAGAAGATAATAAACTAGAGCATCATCAGTTTTAAGCCTTCTGATCAGAGAAAAAGTATGCCAAATTTCACCAACCTTCTTCATATCACCTTCATCTAACACCGACTAAATATCATCTGGATCAAAAGATTTAGATCTAGGAAAATATTATTCTTCCTTCTCTTTCTCTTCCGAGATAGTGATGATATTTGAACTGTGTTAACTTTCCTCTTTTTAGGTTTTGGAGGGCAACCACCAATAACAACTTCCAATTCCTTCTTACCGGAGGAGGAACCCTCCTCAAACTGACTGGATATTATCACATTGGAGCACACATTCATCTAGAGGGATGAGAAATACACTTTTCATGCACTTACTTTATCCTCCAAACATTTTAAATACCTGTAAACTTTATTTTTGATAGGGATGTCAAATTTCCACTTAATATTCTCTTTTTTTAGTAACGAACTCAAAAAGTAAAATACCAAACATGTGAGCAGAGACCCAAACTGGAAAGGATAACTCTCAACCAAAGACATTCTAACATTCTCAATTAGGTTTTCCATTACTAGGCTACACAAATCAAACTGCTTGTTTTCCTTCACCATCATGTGTGCAAGATATACAACAATAGCCAAAGTAGAGCCTTCATAATTTTTGAAATAGATTTTATAAGTGATTCCATAAGAAACATACCTTACTACAAGATCAACAATAGTATTTATCAATAGAGCTCGGGGGTCTTTTTCGATACTAGTAAGTTCCTCCACGTCTTTGTATTTCACAATTTTCTTCCCAAGGAGGTCACCAACACTGCACAAACCAGTAATAGCCTCAATGGCTTCCTTCGTGATCGGATAGAGTTTTTCCAAAACAATGTTGCCATCCTTGAATTGACTCAATAGGAACAAGATAGATTATTTGTCTGCACAAACCAAGGAAATTCTCCCCATAAATCCATACCCAGAGCATTTAGATTCTACAACTCATCCGTCTTCAACCCTAGTTCCATTTCTTTTATTTTTTGATAATCAAACTCATCCAACTCAACTCCCTTCAGCCTTGGCGAAATATTGCCACTAGATCCTCTATCAACAGATTCCATCATCGTGCTAAAAATTTTTCCAATTTTTTATCACTCAATGAAACTTCTTCTCCTTTGAAAACTGTGAGACATGATTTTTAAAAAATTTCCTTTTATCTTTAGTTACTCATAATGATTTCACCGCCAAAATTACACATTGATGACACCAACAATTGTACTTTGATTTTTAATCAGCCATATCAAGCTTCATCATATACCATCAACCGGTTCAGACTTAATCATGTTAAAAATTACATCAATATTCCTTCACAAAGGGGGAACCGATAGGATATGCAATGCAAAACTCCCCCTGAGCCAAGGTAGATTAGCTTAGTTATCAGTAGGGCATGTACCGGGATCCGGTACAATGGAAGTGTTCTCCACACTTGTTTCCTTTTTCCTTCAAACTTTGACCATCTTCTTCTTAGATTCATTTGACTCTACAACTTTCTTTTTGTTCTCAGACTTTTCCGGAGCAACATATCTACATGTGTTAGCATAATATTTGGGTTGACTACACTTGTAACATCTTTGTCCTGACTTAGCTGAGTGAACCCTAGGTCTGCACTAATTATCTTTGTGACCATAATCATATCATAAATATCAATAACCATGAAATAGATTGTTCATTCCATTCCTTCTTTCCGGATTAGATTCACTCAGAGCCAACCCTACCTAGGGTTTTAGCTAGTTTTTAGTAAAATGGCTCTTTCTTCAAACACAATGAAATCAGGTGCTAGAAAAAGGAGAATTTAGAAGATTCACTCCTCTACAAGTTCCAACAAGTTTCAGAACATTAGAAGGTCGTACAAATCTGTAATATTCACCAGATCAGTAGAAAACGTTACAAAATGTAGAAAAATAGAGATTTTTATTGATTCTTGTTCACCAAAAATTCATCTCACCCATTGGGTCGATGATACAAAAACTTATAAGGAATTTCCAATAGATTCCAAATAGTTACAAACTAATCTTTCACATTACAATGGTTCATCTTCAAATTTGGCAACAAAAGCAAAAGTTGTTTTGTGCAACTTGACAACATTGACACTTTTTTTTGAATTTACATACTAATTCACCCCCTAATGACATAAACCAATCCAAATACCTATGAAATGGTCTTATAAGACCTTATTACATGAAATTGACTCAAGCACAATAAAATTTCACTTTTTGACCCCTCTTGGGGCATGAAAACATGGGTGCCCCTGCACCATACTCACAGGGAAGAAAGATTCAAGCTCCACTTGAATGGAGAGTAACAACATGAGAACTATGCTTGAAATCTATTGATTGATGTCTTTAGATCCCTACTTATTATATTCTTTGAAATAGTCCCATGCTGGTTTCATCTTCACCTTAGGTTTCTTGGACATTTGGAAAAAGGTATCTATGTAAACTATATTGCAAATCACCTTCCAAAGATACCTTGTGCAATGATAGATAAAATTGATCAGTCTTCCTAGCAGATTGCTCACACTCTTCCTTGTGCACTTGGATAATATAACAATGGAAACATCATCCACTAAAACTATTTGTTTAACACCATCACCGATTATGGCTTCTTTGCCTTGCTTCTCACACTCTTTTAGTAAAACTCTCTTGCCCATAATTTAATCCCAACAAACTAAGATTATGAATGAAAATATTCTTTAAAGATATAAACCATTTTTTCAATGCGTAGCAAGTTTGAATGTTGGCTGTTTTTTTATAATCTTAAATTCAAATCTCATCCCAATGCAAATCTTGTTAGAAGTCTTTTTTTTTATGAGGAAAGCAACATAAAATTCAAAAAGACAAATCCAAGTCACTTTCAAATCGAACAACAAATTAATTACGCTGTGAAGAATCTATAGATTTTAGATCTGATACATGCGGATAAATATGTCCCCCTGATCCATCCCCCTGAATCTATCGAGTGAATAAAATTATTGTTGTGAACAAAAGCTTGAGTCAATATTAATGGTGTCAAAAATAAAAGCTTGAGTCAACATTAATTGCATCAAACAAAACATAGCCTAAAACATCACTTGAAACTATGCCTGTCTACTCAAATTTAATACCAACCGCCTTAGCCAAGTTGATAAGCTCGATGTCCAGCCTTTTGTAGTACTATTTTTTGACACTTTTGATTCCTTCAAGAAACAAAAGGTGACTGACTGGTAAAAAAAATATCTGATTTCCAATTATTTGTGTCCTTTGAAAACTAATGGTGCATTTAATTAGCATTCAAGCCCACACACATTTTCCCAATGGAGCTCACGAATGATGGTGCACATGTAAAGACTCTAAGTCACTATCAGAAGCTAAATATGATTACACTGTCGATGATTCACCAATAGAAATTGAGTTGCCTTTTATTTTAGTTGACATTGACTCTTCTATAAGCTGTATGAAGATTATATTGGACGCCACTAAAGAATCTATAAATTTTTACGGTTGATAAAGATTATGAATTAATGTTTATGGGTGACCAAAAATCCTCCACAAAAAATGTCAGGTGTATCCGTTTGGATTACGCTGTAGTGACTACCTAAAAGAAAACGTATGGGAATGATGTCTGGATGCAACAAGGATTTGGTCAATAAGAGGAGGAGTGAATATGCCTAAAGCTAGAAGTTAATGTCAAGGAGTTAAAGAAAGAAGTGAAGAAACCATTAATCATGGGAAGACTGCAATGATGATACAAAGGTGATTTATGAAATCAAGGTGATAATCACCTTACGGTCTTCTTCAGGAGTAAATGACATAAATCATGTTAATTCATAGTATGCGAATTTTAGATTATTGCAATTTGGTACAGATGCTAACCAGAGAATTTTTGCATTGCGAAATGCTGAAATAAATAAAAGATTGGGTGAATCTAGAGGATTTGAAAAATATTAGCAAGCAAGCAACCATAGAAAAATAGATGGAGCATTCCAAATGCATGAGCTTTTTCTTCTAAGATTTCCAATCAAATACAAGCCTTTCGCTTGTTTGGTTCCCCTACTTCACAACTAAAGATGAAGATACAACATATTAAATAAGAGATCAGAACAATAATGATCATTTTACATCCTCAAAATATATTTAATGCTTTTGAAAATAAAAATAAAAATTGATCACATAACTTAAAATGTAAGTTGCAGTTGAAAATCTGAAGACAAATCAAAGTTGTCACAAGGTAGTGAAACGTGAAGCTAATGTTAGAAGGCATCCATTACATAAAATATGGAAATGATCTCGAGCGAGGAGCAGATCTTTAAAACAATAATTTCATAATGTGAGATTATCTAACATTTATCTCTTTGGGAAGTTCCTATATATGACTGATGTGTGTCCAACATTTTAGGACAACGTGAGTCATCAAAAAGAAGTAGAAGCCTACAAGTTATACCTATACTGACGATCTATCGCCCTCCTTCTAGCACCGTTATGTGGATGCTAAATCTGATTTTTTTTAGCTTATTGACAAACCCTTTCATGGAAGTCAAACAAAAATGACAAATAAAACACCCTTATGAAATATTACCTCATGTTAGATATGCTAAACTAAGACATTAAAACAAGAAGAAATTCTAAATGAAGTAATTGAAATTATAAACAAGATGGTGCACACCTATTCCATCATGGATTGGTGCACCCTTGATATGTAAAGGAGCCATTTCCCAATCCTTTCTAAGCCTTAAGATGATGATCAACAAAGAGATACAAGATGAACTCAAATGACCATAATAATAATGCTCAAATTGTGAATGGAAATGAAGGAGAAAAGCCTTGAATTTATAGATGAGATTGAGAAAAGAAGAAGCAAAGTGAATGAATGTGGGACTAATCTTCAGCCAATAGATTCATACCACTTGTCAAGATGTGAGAGGATGAAGGGTGAGCACATTTTGGTCTTTGTTCAAGTAAATTCTTATTAGGTGAGTTTAAATTTTGAAAAATAACATTAAATGCATATGGTTGAGAGCTTTGATGGGGAAATTTATTTGGACAAAAGAGTCAAACAAATGGAGTTAATGAGGGAATATTCCTTGGGAATATGCCTTGTGAGGAAAATCAAGATTTAATAAATCAAAATAAATGAGTTATTGTTCAAGTGGGATTATCTAGAGGATGTGACATGGATTAGACTTACTTTTAATCATGGTTTGATTAATTGAGTTGTTGTTAGGTGATTGTGACATTCAACTTAAATATTTGGATTTAGTTAAATTGAATGAGATGATAAAGAACATTTAGAGATTTAATTAAACATTTGGATTTATTTAATTAAATGAAGGAACTTTAGGAGATTAATTAAATAATTTGATTTATTTAATTAAGTGTGATGAAGCTTAGTGAATTAATTAAATTGATTTATTTGATTAATAGAAAAAATGATGTTAATTGAAGTGTGATTAGATGCATGATGTTAGTTAGGATTATTTTCATGTCTACTGCCATCAGATATGTTTTGGCTCTAAACCAAAAAAAAAAATAAGTGTCTCGCGAGAAGGCCTAGTTTACAAAAAATGTATAAATATTCTATTTTTTGTGTAATTTTTGACAATTGAACAATGGTCTAAATAACTAATTATGACCCTCTACAAATTTTCATTCATACTTGAATTAAAATAAATTAAATTTATTTCATAATGTGAAAATAATCTTGAGAAACTTCGCCATGTGGAGGGATATCACAAGATTGTATAATTAAAGAGAGAACTAAAAATATTATTAAGAAGAGAGGAAGTTGAGTGATAGAGAAATGATTGGTGTTGAGTTGGATGGAAATAATTAACATTTTTTTGTCTCTCTATCCAAATTTTATTGGGCCCAACATCACTTATTTTGAAGGAAAAACCAAATCAAGATCGCAATAGATGCACGCGAAGTGAAAATACTTTCTTTGCCTATTTTTTCTGCTAAATTGGATAATTTTTTGGGGTTGAAAGGAGACTGATATCTCATGTGCAAGTTAAAGTTTGAGTTTTTTTCCCCCTCTTTCACATTTGTACTAATTTTTTTAGTTATTCCTCCTTTTGAAGCATACACCAAGCATCAATATATCCTCCAATTAACACTTGGTATATTTGAAAGGTTTCTATAAGGTTTTCTCTTGATTATCGGTCCTTTCGCAAGTTGATGAACATTGATTTTTCCTCCCAAAACTTTCTGGACTTCCGCTCATGCATTGGCAACATTTTAATGTTGTTCTAAACTTTTTCTAAATTCCCGCAAGCTCTAAAATTACCCAAACTTTATTTTCATGACCCACAACTTATTTTGTATCTTAATGCAATTGTTAGAGGTACTAAGCATGGAGAAAAATAGTCTATAGGTGTGCTCCCAACCTACAAATTCTTTTTGAGTTGCTTCTCATTTGGAACATCTAGGACCTTCCATTTGCTGCTAGAGTGCTCTACCAACTGAGCTACTCTCTTTGGCTAGTCCATTGTTGGTCTAGGTGCATATTATTTCCAACACCCTCCTTAAGCCACACTATAGGTGCTTGGGGGTCCTAGCCTGGATTTGATACAACTAGTTGAGTTGTTGCTCATTTGGACTAGCTAGGACTCAAACCTAAGACCTTCCATTTCCTCTTAGAGTGCTCTACCAGCTGAGTTATTGGTCCCTCTTTGGTCAGTCCGTCATTGGTCTGTGTGTGGCTTATTTCCAACAGAAATGTGAGGCTTATTTCCAACAGAAATGTGAAGTGATTTTGAAAAATAGAGGTGGGATGATTTATATGAAAAAATTAAATTGGTTGTAGGAAAAATATACATGCATGAACCACCAAAAAGATGTGCTCTTAAGGAAAGAGGGTTCCCCAATTAGGCTCGTAGGGTTTTCCACCTAGGAGCTAGTTTATGAAATATCTCTCTTTCATGCTAAGGATTCGTTCTTGGTGAGTTCATTCAAAGATAGGGTTTCTTTTATGTGTGATAGAGTGTGTCTAACTACTACAATGTAATGAAATGAACTAACTATGAAATATAAACTAAAGAAAATGCAATACTATGTAAAATAAACTAAAATGACCTAAAATACAGGCAATCTGGAAAGAATCTGGAAAAGATGGAAATGATGCACATGGAAACCATATGTTGAAGAAGAGGAGCTCTGGAATCTTTTGGAATCTACTAAAAATTTTCACTAGGACACTTATGCTAGAATGGGCGACCTAGTCCTCCTACCAGGAAAGTTTGCCATAGCCATTTTCTGGAAAAAGGGTATCCAAAAATAAAAAAATCACTTTTCAGGCTTGGGACAGGGACTAATTCGCCAATGATGGTGACCTTGTCCTCTTGGAGCTTTCGAGAATTTTGAGGTTGGAATCTGTAGGTGCCCACTTGTACTTTTGTTTTTGATAGAGACTCATTCTTGAATCTTCAGATAACGACCTGCAAGTTGTCTTTTGGCTCCTTCTAAGTTTTTTTAATTTGGGATGATGTGGATGGAATGATGGCACCCTTTTCAACACTTTACTCCTTGACTAATCTACATAAAAAAATACAAAGCACACATGCAAACTGAAAGAAAAAGGTTAGGGTTAGAGAATAGGGGTTTGCCTTAGTCAAACCCCATGTTGGTAATCAAACCCAAATAAAATGAAATGTAAAAGGATATTTGATCGAATAGCATACAAATTTAAACACTTACCAAGCCCTTGTTGATGAATTCTGAAGATGTGCAATAACCAACTCCAATGGAGGTTGCTTAAATTTCTTAGTGCTTAAATGCTTTCCTGAGAAGATTGAGTACTTGAGTGCTTGTGAAGATGAAATATGTAAGGGAGGAGAGAGTAAAATGAGGATGAAAACCCTTATTTGAACAAGCTATGCCCTAATTCCCCAAAAATAACACATGGTAGGCCGACCTTAGGGTTTTGGAGGGAAATTCTTGTTAGAATTTTAATTTAATTTTGAATGTTATGTCAAAAGGGACTAGGTTGCCCAAGGTGGCGACCTAGTCCACTTGGAAAAATTCAAGTGGTATTTGGGAATTAAGAGGTCTTATATGTTTCTTAATGGGCTTGTCTCCCAAAACACACATGGGTCAGGCCTAAAAGTACATTAAGGGGTCAATTTATCATGATAAATGGTTGAATTAGTTGTGAAAATCCTAGAAAAGTGTGAGGGTCAATTACAACACCTTACAATACTTTAGACTAAGTCTTGGAAAAGGGTTATTTAGGTGAATTATTGTAGAAAAGTCCTAGAAAAGTGAGGAAATGTGTTACAACACTTCTCAACACCCTTGTGAGACTTTGTTAGGTTTTTGTTGATTTGCAAGAATTCAAGGCATAATGTGAATGTATTAGCCACATTACAACATTAGATCTAAGCAAAACCAGGCCAAAATCCAAGAGAAAAGGCCCAAATGAGTGAAAAGTGTCAAGGATACACTTTTTGGTGACACATTTTTCTCCCACTTTAGTGGGAGGATAAACCTACTTTAAACTCACACTAAAGTAGCCAAGTTATGCATATCGAGAGGTATTTGAATGTATTCATGCTAGTAAGATGGGATGACTATAATCAAGAGGGATGATCAATCCCCCGAGATCAATATCCCATGGAAAACCAAACATAAGCATAAATGATCACACAAGAAAGTGATGTGAAGGAGTGAAGAGAGATGGAGAGTCAGATCAAGCTTCAACCATTTGTCTAGCTAGTTATGGATTAGATCTACATTGTTTGTCTAAAATGAAGTGTAATCACTTTGGGGCGATGAGACTATTGGCTATCTGCTGGGTGAGAAGTCCCAAAAGGTGATAAACATACACTCGACTAGTGTGTACTTACACACACACAAAGGTGTCTATAGGGAAATTCATGCCGCTAGTTGGGCTTCCCGCTCAACCATACCAAAGTTATACCTCCTAATAACTTTGATAAGGCACCACAAAAGACAAGGATTTTTAGGTTCATGAGACAAGAAAAGTTGTGTATTCTTGGAGCTCATGAACAAGTGCAATATGGCACCATAGGCATGAAATTTATGTTATGCAAGGTGGCCATGTATGCAAAATGTAAAACATGTAAAATGTAAAATGTAAAATGCAAAAGTTGTAAAATGAAAAATGAGTGTTGGAAGGAGTTCTCTTTAGTTCATGTGAGGTCTTTGGCTTAGGGAACATTGTGTCTAATGCCTCCAAGAGAGTAACAATCAAAGAATAGAAAATTCACAACTTAGGGGATGTAGTGTGTCACATCAAGCAACTAAAAGGAATGTAATATGCTAAGATAGATCACTTTCATGAAATACATTACACCCAACATCGTCCACAAAGTGAGAAAACACATCATATAAAGTAACAAGGTTGCACTAGGAACCAAGAAAAAAGAAAAGAAAATTCAAAATGAATAATGACAATGTATGCCCCCACTTTAAGGGAATTTATACACACCATTTTGTGAGAAATTATTTTAAAGTAGAGAAATGCAAAATGCAAAAGAGAAAAAGACATGAGAGCCAACTTGGAAAGCCCTATGCCAAGTCATATGTTTCCAAGTGAGATGTGTCATGTAAAAGAAAAAGGAAAAATAAAAGAGAAAGGGGGTTTCTCTCAAAATGAAAAATACCAAACACATAAGGGATCTACGGATTTGGGGTCACTATGCTCGTTGCTGCAATGTTTGTTTAGAGTGTGAAACTATCATCATTCCCCCACATACATAGAATTGGAAGAAAGAAACAGAGAAAGTGAAAACAAGGAAAAAGAGAGTCATTTTTGGGTCAACATGGAAGAGACATATGGGTAAAAGCACAAACTTGTGTCACACTTTATAAAGGAATCGACAAACAACAAAAAAATTTTTGAACTTCGGCCACATAAAAGTAGTCTTTATGTTTTGAATTTCAAAATGGTGTAAATTAATTAAATGTAGAAATTTTGATGAAGATTATTCCTGTAATTTTTTAAAATTTTAAAAAAATCATTTTCATTATGTTTTTTTCAATTTAAGGACGAATTTTGGGATGCTGAAAATTTCAAACAACAGTGACTTCAAGGGCTGTCAAGAAACAAAGTGAAAAAAAAATTATTTTTCTCTAATTTTTTTTCCCCAAATAGGTAACTTCAATATCTGCTACATGGAAAAAAAAAATTCAAATTTTGATGTATATTTTGCTCGTAATAATGTTTTAAAGTTAAACATGTCAGAATTTGACAGTTTTCACGGGCCGTGAACTATTTTAAACTTTTTTAATCATTTTAAAAAAAAACATTATACCCTTTTGAAGAAGACTCTCTCCTCTACTGCACCAAATAAGTTTTTAAAAAAGTTAATATGTTTTACTATATTTTTTTTAATTTCTAATCAACTTTTTTTTAATTTTAACAACCTACTTTCATTATGTTAAAAATAACATATATTAAAACTAATCAAAATATTAAAAAAACTATATATTTGGATTCTCCACTCTGAGCTCTACAAAAGCGTATTTTTGTTTTTTGCAGAATAATAATAATGAGAGGAGAAAAACTCTGCCAAAGTTGAATGTTTCAGAAAATTATGGAAAAGGGTGAGTTGGCTACCATGTAGGATGCCACCTAGACATGTTCGGTCAAGTATGTTTCGGTTGAAATGGTTTCAGCTGAAACAAACTCGGTCGATATCCTATCGGCCGAAAATATTTCGGCCTAAACTGATTCGACCGAAAAATGCCATTATAAAATATATTTTATTTTTGTTTAGATTTTTCAACTCAAGTAATTCAATAAAATATATTTTGACCAAAGAAGGTTGATCTCAATTAAGGAAAGCTTATTGACTCGACTAAAACCCACTCGGTCAATATACTATTGTCCGAAAAATGTCGACTAAGGAAAGCTTATTGACTCGACCAAAACCCACTCGATCGATATACTATTGTCTGAAAACTATCAACTAAGGAAAGCTTATTTCAGCAAAATAATGTTTATTTCAACAAGCTAGAAGATTTATTCCGATAAAAGAAGTTTTATTCCGACAAAAGAAGGTTTATTTCGACAAAATAAAATGTATTTAAACAATAGGAGAGATATATTTTAAAGTACATTGATCTTGAACTTATTTTTAATTGATTATGTTTTTTATTTTCATTAATGCATTTGAAATTTGTTTTCGCTATTTATATTCTTAGATTTCATTATTATTGATCACCAATTAGATATGTTATTCCATTTTTTTTTTAGTCTTAGATATTTAAATGCAATATTAATCGAGTACATTTTTCATTGAAAGCTCATGTGTGTACAAATTTGTATGCAAGTGAAGTCAAATTTGAGTGAAATTTGTGATGGCATGTAAAAGGAATAGATCAAGGAAGTATGATCAAACACGAATAAGATAGAGGAAGAGAAGAGCGAGTGAAGGAACATCTCATGAAGAACAACCCATGGGAAATATCAATGACGAAGGTGATGTATAGGTACAAGAACAAACTGAACCTAATAATAGAAATGTTTTGGACAATCGTATGGAAAATCTGATGGAGATGGATGAGGATTCTCTTTTCAATAATTTTTCATTTGAAGATATGTCATCTGAAAGCACATTAAAATTACACTCAAAAAGAATATGGGATGATTTTTTTGAAGAAAAATCTCTAATTGGAAGAGCACAGTTAGTTGCAAAGTTATTTAGACAAAAAGATATGACCCTTAATTTGGAGTTGTTAGGGGTTGATAATAGGAAAAAGTCATCAGATTTAAAACACACAATTGTTGAAAACTTGCAAGAAGCATTAGAATGTATTGAAAAAAGAGTCGATCTAGTGATTTAAGTGTTGCATGTAGACCATTGATGATTGTAATTTCTAGTAAGAAATTATCATATACAAGACAAGTTCAAGAAATTTATGAATTACTAAATGTTTCTAGAACTGTTCAAAGGTATATTGAAAAGAGAAATCAAATAGATGAAAAAATTGAGAAAAATTGGGTAAATATTTGTAGGGTTCCCTGAAAAGATAGAATTTCAGAAGATGTAAATAAACAAGTGGTTGAATATTGGACTACTCACTCTCGTGTTTCATCCAATAGAAAAGATACTATACAAATAATAAGTGATGATGGTACAAAAATTTCTCATCCAAAATTTTATATAGATACAACACAAAGTGAACTTTTTGAAGAATTCAAGCAAGATTTTTCAAATGTGAAGGTTTGTCAAAGGATGTTTAAGACACTACGACCATCATTTGTATGTATAAATAAATTATGTGAAACTTGTTGTTGTCGAAATCATGTTCAATTTGATTTACATCTACAATCATATAGAAAAGCTATGACAATAATTGATCAAAATTTAGCCATCCCTGGAAGTACAACACAATTTGTGAAGTCTCTTGTATGAAAAAAATTAGAAGATTCACAAGAATTCAATGTTCAATGTATAAAAAATGTATGTAATGATTGTGGAGATTTGAAGAATCTTTCACATGTTGACAATAATGAAATGCAAGTTGTTTGGAAGACATTTGAATATGAGACATACTTAACAAAGTCAGGAGTTGAGGCCAAAAAAATTGTTCTCAAAGAGAGTGGATTGCCTTACAATGAATTCATAAGTAAATTTCACAATATCATATATCCACATATCCAACATTGTCATGGTGCAAGATGGCAAGCTAAACAATTTCGTGATTCAAAGAATTGCTTTCCACCAGGTTGTATTCTCTCTATTGTAGATTTCTCTGAGAACTATACATTTAGTCCTCAAATTGAGATTCAAAGCCAATATTATCATTTAGAGCAAGTTGCAATCTTTGTGCAAGTTTTCTATAGGCATGTCGAATTAGAGGTCGATGGAATACAAATTAGAAAAGATGGTCGAATTATCATCAAAGAGGTTCACTTTTATATCAGTGGTGATGTAAATCATGATAGAAGCTACATAGCTCATTGTTTCAAAAAAAAATTTGAAGACCTGAGAGGACATCGCATAAATCAAGAACAACACTAGATATGGTCTGATGGATGTGTTGGTAATTGTGCATTATTTTTTTTAAAAATTATTTATTTATATTTACTTTTAATTTTGAGACTTAAATCAAGTCTAATTTGGTTCTAGTGTAATTATTTGTAACTTCTTGCAGGATAATTTAATTCTTCAAAAGCTTTTGTTTGGTTAAGCCATCAACATGCTAGACGCAACACCAATTTTTTGTGGAATTTTTATGAGAGTGGACATGGAAAAGGAGGGCACGATGGAGTAGGAGCATGTGTGAAGTGCGCACTTTGTCAACATGAACTTTCTGGTAAATTTCACCATATATATATGTGGAACATGTAGATATATTTTTGAAAAGATTATCTATATATATTTAAACTAAATTAAAAATTATTTTAAGTTCCTTGAAAGTAATAGGTGGAAAATTATGCCAACACATTTGTACTTGCAGGTAATGCCATATGGAATTCAAATGAAATTGTTGAATGGTGTAAAAGTCATTTTTCCACTCACGACTCAATATACAACACACGTTATTTTTGGGAAGTTAATGTTAAATCTAGTCAAAATTTGTTAAAATAATGAATTTCAAAGTTCAAGTGTACATGATTTTTAATTGAATTTTCAAATTTTAATTTATAGATATTGATCGATCAAATCCTTATAATTGTCAAGAAATTCATGGTATTAGAAGTCTACATCAAATAATGACAACGGGAAGTAGTAAGCCTTATGTAATTAATGTGAGAGAAAATTCATGTTTTTGTGTTGATTGCATTGAGAACAATGCAAATATTGTTCAATGTGAGAATATTAGAGATGGGTATGTTTCACAATGGGAAATGAAACAATTAATATCAATGCCTCCTTTTGTTGAAGATGAAAATGTTGATGTCTACGATCTTCTCTATTGAGCTGATTACGAACGTGTATCTGGTTTAGTTGTTATAGGTATGGAAATTGATCTTAATTTAGTTAAATTTGATTTAAACATATTCCATGTTTAAGTAAGTTTTAAGTGCATGTGTTTAATTTAGTTAAAATTGATTAAAAATATATGGTGTGTACAGGAGATATTTTCGTTGTTGTTGCAGATCCTGACAATGCAGAAGGTGTAGATTACCTATCTACTAAGATGTATGTAGTTCCAAAAAGAAAATTGGTGGAATTGATGACAGATGGTGATGGACAAGAGTATCCCATTGGATTAGTCGTTATTGAAGGCACATATTATCAACAAATAAAGACAGATAAAAATGATATTTATTTTGTTGATTATATGCCAAGACAAAAGGTTCTACATTACAGTCACCTAGTTATAGCAATAAAAATAAATTTAGAAACTTTACCTAAAAAAGGACATGCCAAACAAAAGTGGAGGTTGCCTATTGAAGATCATGAAATCTTCTTAGAGATAATTAAAGATAGAGAGGATCCAGATTTTATGTACGAGGAGCTTTAAGTTGTTTTTTGGGTACGCACATGTGTACATACTAAAACTTTTTATAGATCGAGCTAGATCTATATATATTTATAAATTGATTGGACATGTGGCATGATTTATAATGGGTTTTTTCAAAGGCTTGGTCATAAATTTTTGAAAGTTAATATGACTTACTTGTTCACCTTCAAATTTTCAAGATCATCCATTTTCATATCCTAGAATACATGTCACATCCTAGAAAATTATTATTTTCATCCTAATCATTCATTAAAGATTGCATGTTCTATCTAATAATCACCATTCTAATCCTAATAATGAAATCATGTATAATCATGAACTCATTCTAATCCTAATATGAATAATCACCATTCTAATAGGAAATTATGCAAGCATCTACAAAGAAAAGGTTGTGTCTTTAATCAAATGTGAAAATTCATATAGTTCAAATTATATTGATCACACAATGATGCATAAGTCCAACATAGTAGATTCTAGAGTATGGTGTTGCATATTGGTACAACTACTAGAAAATGTTGCTAGGACACTACCTTAATGTTAGAAATAATAGAAAAGGTATAGTCTAGTTTTTTCACTAGATATTTCCATTTGATAGTTAATCTTATTCATTGAATTGATTTACCTATTTTTTACCCCTCTTAAATTACAAGTTCAATCCTTGTGTAGGAAGGATTTGGACTGCAACATGTCTAGGAATTATTTTATCCTAACAACATGGTTTTTAGAAGATCTAGTATTATTTGTGTAAAGGTTGTTGCTATTTTTAGATGAAGTATATTAGTGATACATACATGTATAACTTACAATTTAATTTTTATGATTTATTTTAATTAGTTTTGAATCTCTATAAAATATTTGCTCATTATAGACTATTATGATGTAAGCTAGAGAACATTCAAAATCAATAAAAAGTAAATAGTGACCTAGATTCCATTTTTATGATTAAATTGTATAACTTACAATTTAATTTTTGTGATTTATTTTATTTAGTTTTGAATCTCTATAAAATAGTTGCTTGAATTCCAGAATGTACCATACAACTATATATATCACATGATAATTGAATACAAATTGTGTACATCATAGTTATACATGATCTAACTTAGTCAAGTTTAAGTAGGTAACTTGTCAATATAGATGTGTGTAACACTTGTGTGAACAAACCATAATTTAAATTTAAATATAAACCTATACAAACTTTCTAAATAAATAAAACCATAATAATTTGCACTAATGTAAATAGATGTTTAACAAGTGTTTGAAAACCATAATAATGCACGATAACATTTAGCTATGAACAAACCATAAAACATAAACATGTATACATAATGTGATGTATGTACATAAATCATAAAAAGTGTCTGGACAACATAATAATCTGATCTCAAAGAGAGGGATATCTACTATGAATAGAATCATCAGATCTATGGCCCGATCTCTCCCTCGATCCATGGACTGATCCCTCTCCTGATCCAAGATGTGTGGATCCACATCTCAATCCAAGCTCTCTAGATGCGTGTCCTGAGCCTCATCCCAAAAACTGCATGTGTTCAAGTACGTGCACATGAAATTATCTAAACTTGTATGTACATGTACAAACTTTCAATGTGTTCAAACTTACAAATCAAGTACAATTAAATTTTAAATTATATAAAATTATTTAAATGTCCCTCAGGTATGTGCTACAGGGGACCACGATCATGTGTGGATCCATGTCCCAATCAAAGCTCTTTAGATGTGTGTCCTGAGCCTCATCCCAAAACCTGCATGTGTTCAAGTATGTGCACATGAAATTATCTAAACTTGTATGTACATACAAACTTTCAACGTGTTCAAACTTACAAATAGAGTACAATTAAATTTTAAATTATATAAAAGTATTTAAAGGTACCTTAGGTATGTGATGCATGGGACAACCATCATGTGTGGATCCATGTCCCAATCAAAGCTCTTTGGATCTATGCCCTAAGTCCTACATGTGTTCAAGTACGTGCACACACATGAACTTTTAAAATTTAATTTAATTTAAGTGTGTATACATGTACAACTTATATATATATATATATATGTAAAAAAAATTATAAATGTACCTCATTTGTGTGTTGTATGGGATCGCCATCATGTGCCAAATTTCCAAACTCTGACAAATCACCATACTGCTTAAAAAATTTCAAGTACGTGTCAATTTCAATCAGGAGTTAAACATGTTAAACAGGTATCATATGTATTTTTTTAGAACACAATTAAGTGTATATATATATACAAATTATTCAAGTACCTCACATGCTTGATTGAGGGCTCTACCAATGCCACTAAGCTCATGAGAATGCAAGGACATCATAGGGGGATTTGTAGCATGTACAATATCAATGCCAAAAAGAAGCTGAGTATATGCACCATGGACAACATTAGGTGTCATAGTAACCCGAGCAATGTGATTTGTAACATCCTGACGACCTGGGCAAGATAAAGGATTGATAGAAACATGATGTGCATGGCATCCTATAGGCTGCTCTGGAATATGCCCTGGAGTTGCCACCCCATGGCTTGAATGTGTACCAGGATATCGCTCTCTAATAAATTCTTGTACATGGTTGAGAGAGATCCCATGGTCCTCGCTGATGACCAGATATGCTGCTAGTAAATCTGAAACTAAGAATCTACACACATTATGCAAAGTCATGTGGTTCATATGCTCAATATCTGAAGGAGTAGGTAGATCAACACAAATAAATGGATCATAAGATGCTGATGTAGCCTTTGTGGGAGGAAGACTGATCTAGGGGCGTAATAAGTATCTACCAACTTGATCAGATGAAATCTGATCAATCTATGTCATAATAGAGGCAATGTTATCAATAATATGGGATCGAGTAGAGCATGCTGTTGACTCCCTTGCTACTACCAATTCCACACGTTTTTGTAAAACCAAAAGGTTCAGGCCAAATAATGCCCTCTTATCCACAAGCGGTGGAAAACTTGGACGTCTAAATTGTGGTTTGTCATAAAATTGACCTTTACCTTGGCCAGCATGCTCAGGATGAGATGTGTAGTCCACATCTATCTGTAAATGAAATTCTACATATAACTGTTTCACAAAATATCTTGGCAGTTCATCATTGTGAGGTCATCTATGATACGCTGCCAACCATCTAGGGTATATGAATGGTGCAACAAGAGGATCTACACACCTCGTAACCACATATCCTATAGTTCTATTTTGTCCTCTATAATGAGGGAACATGGTTAACACATTTTTAGCTGAAACTAATTTGGCAACTTCTCTCAAATTCATTGTGCCAGTAACACTCCTAGCAAGAGACAAATAAAATTGCTCAATGTTGATCTCATCATAAGGGTTGAATGATTGAATTGTCCCAATCATTCGATGAATTTCATCTCTAATAGTGACTAATCTATCTCGATTAGCCAAATTGGGGGAGTTGTGAATTGTTTTCTCTAAAAAATTTAGAGCATTGTTTAATCTAACAATACTATCCCGATATAAATTTGATCTATTTTGAGCCTCTTCATTAGAATGAGGGGAATGGTTAGATCCCTCATTGGCCATGATATATATATCTATGTAAATGTTTAGATTTGCATATCATTAAAATAAAATATACATGAATAACACATAAAAGATAGATAGGGAAAGAAAAATTATAAATTTCTACCATCAATTCATTCTAGATAAAAAAACATAAAATTAACCATTAATTATATTCAAGAATCTCACAATAGAAATCAACTAAATGTATATATATGTGTGTACATGTACATGTGTTTACATGTGTGTATGTATGTGTATGTGTGTATATATGTACATACATGTGCATGTGTGTATGTATGCATGTATGTATGTGTGCATGTGTGTATGTATATATGTATGTATATGTGTATATGTGCATGTACGCATGTGTGTGTATACATGCATATGTGTATGTGTGTATGTATACATATATGCACATATAATTTGCATATATATGTGCATATGTGTATGTATGTATATGGGTGCATACATATGTATGTATAGGTACATATACATACATATGTATGTACATATATACATACATACACACACATATATATGAAAATTATACACATATATGTATACATACACATATGCACATATACACATATACACACATGTGTACATGCACATATACACATATACATACATATATACACACACATGCACACATACACATACATACATACACACATGCACATGTATGTACATATATATATATATATATGCATACACACATACACATGTACATATATATGCATGTACATACATACATACACACATATGTATGCATATGTATATGCATATATGTATACATGCATACACACATATGTACACACATGTATATAATACAAACATACATATTATACATGTGTACACACATACGTGCACATGTACGTGCATATATGTACATGTACATGTACACACATACACTTATATGTACACACATGTATATACACATATATGTATACATACACATGTACGTGCATGGATAGTGAATTTGAAATTTGGGCTTTTCAATTTTGGGTTTATAAATTTGGTGAATCTAAATGAACCAAATTAAGTTGCTTGTTTAATTTTATCTTCTCCAATGAAATTTGGGTTAGAAGGTATAGGTATCAATTTGGCTTGTTGTTGTATTGAGGTTTCCAAATGATTTATGTAATATGAATTTGACGAAGAAATGAAGCAAATTTAGTTGCTTGTTTAATTTGATCTTCTCCAATAAATTTTGGGTCAGAAGGTACCTATCAATTTGGCTTGTTGTTGCATTGAGGTTTCAAAATGAAACAATATGAATTTGATGGTTCTAAATGAAGCAAATTCAGTTGCTTGTTTAATTTTATCTTCTCCAATAAGGTTTGGGTTAGAAAGTACCTATCAATTTGGATTTTTGCTGCATTGAGGTTTCCAAATGATTTATGTAATATGAATTTGACGAAGAAATGAAGCAAATTTAGTTGCTTGTTTAATTTTATCTTCTCCAAAAAGGTTTGGGTTACAAGGTACCTATCAATATGGCTTGTTGTTGCATTGAGGTTTCAAAATGAAACAATATGAATTTGATGATTCTAAATGAAGCAAATTCAGTTTCTTGTTTAATTTTATCTTCTCCAATAAGGTTTGGGTCAGAAGGTACAGGTATCAATTTGGCTTGTTGTTGCATTGAGGTTTCCAAATGATTTATGTAATATGAATTTGACGAAGAAATGAAGAAAATTTAGTATCTTTTTTAATTTGATCTTCTCTAATAAGGTTTGGGTCAAAAGTGTTGTGTAGTTTTTGCAAACACGCCCCACTGAAAGTGGGGACCCTCTTTTTTCATTTTTTGGTGTTTTGGCCCTTCTTTTTCGGGGGTTTTCGCTTGCTTGGGTTCGTGCTTTGATGTCCATCTTACCAATTGAAGTGGCACACTTTTGAATATTATTGAACATCTTGAGTTCTAAAAGCATTCCAGAGTTTTCACTATTTTTGAGAAAATCTACCTAGGCCGGATTCTCCCGGTTTTCTTTCGATGACCGGAAGTTACTGCCTTTTGGCCCTTTTTTCGGGAAAATTTGTATAGTCTGGATTTACCCGAATTTCATTGCCTTGTTGAATCCCCGAGTTTTTGTGGTCTTGGTTGTCTTGTTGACCGCATTAATGGTGTTTGTGCAAATGTTTTGGGGCTTTGATAAATTGGATTTTGGGAAGTAATTGACCATTTGAGTTTGTTCATTTGCTTATCATTTGAGCTTGAGTCTTGGAGCTTTTGGCGTTTTGCTGGATTGTGATTTTCGAAGCCATTTTGACTGTGCATTTGAGTTTCGTGTTCATGGATTGTATCCTGCTTGCGTTAGATGGTTATTTGTTGGCGTCACCAGTTCCAGTCCTTTCGCTCTCATGGTATGTTTATATGCTCATTTTCTCTATTGATTTTGAATTTATTCGCTTCATTTACTTTCTGGTCCTTCATGGTTTCCTTATTTCCTTGGGTATGCGCATCATCACTGGGCATTTTGGGGGTTTTCGTTGCTATACCAGTCCGCTTGGTTGGTCATTAATGTTTATTCTTGGTCTGGTATTGTTTCTTTTGGGCATTTACTTGCATTGGTCTTAAACTCTCCATTTTGGTGTGTGAGCAAGTCATGCCTAGTTCTTCATGCTTTCATGGCAGATATTTTAGGGTTCTTAACCTAGGGCCTAGCCCATCCTCCTCAAATTGTTGTGAGGATTGTTCTAAATTCGTGTTTGATCCGTTGGAGGTCTAGGTTAAGTTATTGTCGAAGTACAGGCCTTAGATCCAGAGTTGTTTGAATCATTTTGGTGAAATTAAGGAAGATTTGGACGGGTTCGGGTTTTCAAAGTTCTTGCGAAATTCCGCTTCCCCTGTATGTCCCCGGCTTTTCCCTTTCTTTCCTTTTTTACCACTTTTTCCCAAATTTCGTTTGTCTTGCCAAAATCCGCTTCCTCCAGATTTTCCCGGTGTCCACGGTTGGTTCATTTTGCCGATTTCGTGATTTAGTGATGATATATCAGATTCTCGCCAAAATCTATTCCCTTTGGATTTTCCTGGATGTTCCGTGTCTCCTCCATTTTCTCGGGTTTGCTGTAACTATTATTGTTTTTGCCAAAATCCGTCTTTGGCGGATTCTTCTGAGTTTTTTGGGAAAATATTGAATTTGATGGTTATGAGGGATTTATTTATTGATGGCGTATTTGATAGATTAAATTAAATTATGCTAAGTATCTCTTGGGATATTCCTTTTTTAATTAATGGATTAAAATGATATTTTGGGAGTTTGCATACTTGGTTCGCTGGAGTCCGCCTGGTTCAGATTTTCCCAGAAATCCTCACCAAGGTGGAATCCGTGAGGGGGGTTAAATCCTGAACTTTTAGATATTGATGTCCTGCACTTCTTATTTCTTATGGATCTAATTGTGGTCATTTTTATATGTTTGCAGGCAAAATCAAGACAAGATGTTCTTGGTCGAGGCAAGGGGAAGGCAACGGATCCAGGTGCAGAGACTTCTGCCATCTCAGATGTAGAGAAACTAAAATTGCACATAAAGAGTCAGATTCCTGAGAGAAAGCTAACCTCAATTTGGTTAGGAATCACAGATACCCGTGTAGGTATGTGGGACTATGAGGAGTTTAAGGCTGAGATGTCAGCACCGAGACCTCCTCTATTAGCTAGAAGAATTGTGGATTTTGGATTGGCTCATGTGGCAGGTTTTCCTTCCATGGTGCAGTGTTATGAGTTGGTGCTTGAATGTGCCAGGAACTATGATAGAGGGACATAGAGGATAATTGGTCCCCAGGGAAGGATTTTGGTCGGATTTAGTCCTGTATCTATTGCTTCAACCTTTGACATGCCTGATAGGTCCCATGTGGCAGCCTTTGACATAGATGTTGCCAGAAAATATTGTGAAGAGAATGTAGTTAAGTCTCAGCAGGTGATTAATTCTTCACTAGAGAAGCCTAGATCCCATTTCCCCAAGTTGCCTAAGCAACTATTCAGGCTTAAGTTCAAGAAAGAGTACTACAATTTCATCACTCTTCTCAACAAGTTGGTGGGGTTGAAGAGTGCAAGTGTGTTCGAGACTTGGATGTTCAATGTAATTGCTAGAATAGAGCAGGGAGTTGATTATCACTGGGCAGGTGTACTTAGTGTAGTGATTCATGAGCAGTTATGCAATGTCTTGCAAACCAAGAATTTTACTATGACCTCTTACCTAGTGTATGCATTGGCGAGACTTCACCCATACAAGGGGTTAAGCACTAGGGGTAACTTTGGGCAGGATGCTATATATGAAGTATATCCATAGTTGTACCTAACTGGAGGAAGCTACAGGAGATCCAATGATGCTCTCACAACGTACATCACCTGATTGCTCCAAGGTGTAGAGCATATGAGCATTTCTGATAAGGCTAAAGAGTTGATAATGAGATATGGGGCATGGTTTATCCAGTTCCCAACTTTCTTGTACATCAGAATCGATGGTTGTCAAAGGTCTCCCTAAAGACTCCCTAGATACCCTACTGATCATATCATATTGTTGGAACTAGACGAATTTGTGACTTCGAAAATGTTGTAAAGGGAGAAATGCACAAAACAGGTTTTGGGAATGACTTTCCCTTAAAGAGAGGAATGGGTGAGGTTTGTCCTTCTATTCAGTCTGCTCATGATTCTGAGGAGGAGATGAGTAATTTTGGTCTCTCTTTCCATTCCAAGAGAGAAAGGTTTGACATCATTGGCGAAGCACAAAAGAAGGCCAGTAGGGAATATAGCCATAAGACTCATATTGAAGATTACTAGGGTAACCTTGTTGATGAGTTTGAGGTAAGAAAGAAGAAGTTCTCTAGATTTCTAGTGGATTTGGTAAGGCTCTACAATGTGAAGGCCATCCCTAACTAGGTGGAAGAGGATGGAAATGTAATCAAGGGGTCATGTCTATGAGGCAGTGAAAGATAGGCCAGTTGGAGATGTTGACTTCTTAGAAGAAGAAAAGATTGAGTTAGATCAAATCATGACCCCGGTGATCAAATAAACCAAGATGTGGTTGAAACACAAGATGCTAGAGTTGGAAGGTGAAGGTGACCCATGCACCTATGATCTGATGGGAGACTTAGAGTCTCACTTTGCTTCTGAGGAGTCACTTGAACTAGATCCTAAGGGCAAGGAAAAGGTGGATTCCCCTGTCAAAATCCAGGTAAGGGAGGTTCAAGCTGAAAAGGTTGTAGAGGTAGCCTGTTGCTAAGAAGAGGAGACATGTCTTGAGGAAAGAAGTTGAAAAGAACAAGGAAGAAGAAGAGGAGGTGGAAACTGCTCCTCCATTGATAAAGAGAAGAAGGATTACAAAGCTATCAAAAAAGTAGGAGGAAGTTCCCAAGACTGATAAGGAGGCTGAGCCACCAATAGTAGAGGTGGAAAGCTTAGGGGAAAAAACACAAGTATACATGAGGAGGTCAAGGACTCCTTCCCCAAGGGATACTGTAGTAAATGAGGATGTTTCAGTGAGTGTTCCTATTGTGGAATAGGTAAGTGTCTCCATTCATTAGGATGCTGGTAGAACACAGGAGGAACCAAAAAAGGATGAAGATCCAAAAGATTTGGGTGAGGAAGAGTTTCAAGAGGGAGACCTCTATAATGGAGAGGAAAAAATTGACAAGGTAATATAGTCCCCCTTGGTGGCACATGCAGATTCACCTGTGAAGGAGAAATTGAACAAGTCTCCTCAAAAGGAGGAGGAGATACCAGTGAAGGTCCCCTCACTAGAACAGGTTGTGGTGGAGGAATAGGTACAAGAGAAAGATAATCCAATCATGGACATTCCCAAATAGCCGAGTGTTGAAAAGGATGCATCTGATGATAAGCAAGAACAAGAGTGAGATAGGAAAAATATAGTGCCTATTGTGTCTACTATTCTAGGATGGTTAGAGAAAGAGTTGAAGAGAAAAATGGTGATAGTGGAGGATGCTCCTCCTGATTGGGATGTCCTTATGGATAATGTGGAAAAGGAAAAAACTAAGAAGAAATCTAGGGTTGTGTCTCAGATCGAAAGAGATGGGATAGGCAATAGGGTGGTTCACATTACTACCCCTATTCCAAATTAAGATAGAAACAATGTGACTGCCTAGGACTATCATGTGCAAACTGTTGAGTTGGGGCATGCTTCTGTCGAGTAGGATATTGAAGAATATGAAGGCTCCAGTGTTGTGATTGTGCACAGGTTGAAGAAAGTTGTATAAACTATGCATGAGCTAGAGAGGGAGAATGAGAAACTGAAGAAGTACTTGCAAGAGTTGATGAAACCCTTGCAAGCTATTAGCTCTTCCTCCTCTGCTACAGGTTTTTTGCCTCAGGGGACAATCTCTGAGCTTGAAAAGATGAAGGGCACCACACATGCTACAGTTTCTTGGTTGCAGGGTGTCCAAACCAAAGGAGATGATGCTATTAAGAGAATTCTATCAATTGGAGGAGATGCAATGAGGTCGGTGGATTGGTTGAAGGTTGTATTGGCTCAAGATAAGGAGGATATTGATCTCCTACTGCAGAAAGCGACATAAATCATGGAATTCACTCAAGATAAACTTGTAAAGTGTGGGATTCTTCCTTTTCCAAGGGTTTCCAAACTTTGGGAATGGTTTGAAATCCTACAAATGAGGCAGAAGGCCTTGAAAAAGATCAATTAACAGGCACGAAAGATTGAGGATAATTTGACCAGTATCTATGATAAATGTATCTCATTCTTTGAGGTCATGACTAGAAGGAAGAAGTTTGTTCTGAAACATCTCAATCTAGATCAGCTTAGGAAGTGGTGGAGAGATTTTCATTCTCTAGTTAGTGAAAGAATAGTTACTAGGCATCAGTTGGATGATGCTGCAACTTATATTGCATTCATGGAGAGATACCTGACTAATAGGGCTGATTGGGATGGTGCAGTTAGGCAGGCAAGAGATGATATCAAGTCTCTTGAGAGAAGGATTAGGGTTTTTCCTGTGCCACCTATTGCTGAGCTGGATAGAGTTTTGTTGGTCGTACATGGTGATGAAGATAGAGCTAAAGACAAGGATGGGGAGTAGCTATATAGGGTTACATTGATATTTGTGCTTCCCATTATTCACATGTATTGGGCTGAACTTTTTGGTATCTTGGCCATTTCGGATGAAATTGGTACCAATGGCAAATTTCATATTATGTTCGAATATCCTTAAGGCCGACCTCTTGTAGGTCATGTTTTTATTGTAAATTATCTTTTTGGGCCGACCTATCTTAGGGATTCTCTATAAAATAGGCATGTTGCCTCATTTCAAAATATAGATAGGCATATAGAAGGATAGAGATAGAGAGAAAATAGAAAAGTGATATTGGAGTGACTTAGGGTTTATTCTCAAGCAAGTGTTGTAACAAAAAACTAGAGTTTTTGCTATTTTGGATGATTTAATATAAGAGAGATATTGTGTTTGGTATCTATCTTGTGGAATTTCATCTAACATGGTTCTTGTTATTCTATCTTTCAAATTGCTTATAAGTTTATTGTTAAATGGTTTGGTAATGCTTAGGGTTTCATGTTTGAAATGTTTGCAGCAATCTCTAGTCCATACTTTTTGTAGTTAGTTGATTGTTAGCTTCTTTGCAAAGTTAGCCTGGACTTAAAATTGTGCTTAGTTCAGTTATAAGGGTTTGTTCATCTCAATTGCAATAGGATTGGCTGAATGACTATTTGTGATTTGAAAATATTTAAATACCTTAGAAAATTGCACTATTTCTGTGCAATTGCAGATTCATCTGGGTCAAGCAGAAAGTAGTTTATGAGAGATCGGTCCATTTTGAGCATTTTATCTTTTGGTACTTTCAATCTTAGGGTTAGAAGTAGTCTTAGAATTATCTCTAAAACCTTTATCTTTTTTTTGTTTCTTTATTATCAGGGTTCAAATCAAGTTTCAAAGTATCAATTTATTGTTTAGATCTGATAAATTTGAAGTCCAATGTTTTCTCATAGTAAGGTCCCTTTGTGATTACCAACATTTTCACATTTATCACTGAGTTGTTTTGTTGCATTGTCAAGACTTGACATTAGAGACCTTGGGGTTATTTCTTTTCCCATAGAGATTTACCTTTCAAGAGAGATAGGATATCATATTTTGTCTGAGTTGTTGTTGTGCAGAAAACACCATCAATAGATTGGCGCTAGAAGGAGGGCCTTTGAACAAGAAAATTGGAGCGTTTCTTAAACGCCATCTCTCTTGAGAGGCTTAGAAGAATAACTAGATCTACTCCAAGAGGAGAATAATTTCAAGAGTTATGAGCCCCTGCTAGGTCAAGAAGGACCAGAGGAAGGGAAGAGTCATCATCAACTCACCCTCTCCCATCATCTCCATCATCCTCATGTTCATCTGACTCTGAGGGAATTCCTATTCCACAGCCACAACCAATTATAAATCAGCCATTACCACCCCACCTCCACCAATGGCTTTTCCGGCTAATAATCCATCTCCATTGATCTTTAATAATTACAATGTCATGCCCAAGAACCCTAAGCATTTTTGCTCTAAGTTTCATACTCATGACCCCAACAAGACGGCAGAAGAACATATTAGAATTTTCCAGACTTCTCTGAGAGATAAAGGAATTAACCATGAGGATGTTGCATGTAGGATTTTTTCTTATTCTCTAGGAGAAGAGGCCTTCTATTGGTACAATCACTTACCTGTTGCTTCCATCCATAATTGGACTTAGTCAGAAACTACATTTTTGTAGAAGTTCAAGATTCCCATTAGTGCTAATGAGTTGTAGTTGCAATTTACTGGAGTGAAAAGAGAGATTAATGAGCCCATAGGATCATTTAATGATAGGTTCGATCGAGCATATACCAGACTCTAGGCACCTTATGCTAGAAATGAAAATACTGCTTTGGAAGTTTACCTTGAAGCCTTAGATAGCCTTACAACCACCTTCCTTAAACAAAGGAATAATCCTTTGAATACTTTTCTCACTGCATATACATAGGCAGTAAAGGTCAGCACGGACTTGAGGCAATATTTATCAAGACCTTTGCCATCCTTAGGACCTGCTGCTCACCGTGGACAAATTCAAACCCTTAACCAGGCTATGACCAGTCATTCTCCAATCATGAATCCTGTACTATCATTGCCTTTGGTTCCTCATCCAGGTCCACCTTTAAATCAAGCTCAACCTATGGCTTCTTATCCTCAGCAAAGAGCTAATCAACTCTTACATCAGCAACAAGCTGGCTTCCCTACATACATACAGAATTCAGAAGTCTTGAATTAGGTTGTTGGTTCTGGAAACATACCCAGATATTCTTCTGGTGGTAATCTAGCACCACCTAATAGTCTAGATAAGGAGAGGTTTGACGAATTATCTGAACAAGTGAAGAGGTTGAATACAAAGGTAACTTATTTGAGAAATCGGAATACCCAGCTTCAAGTTGCTCAGAAGAATATACAATCTAACTATGGCAGGGAGAACAGGAACTTTGAAAGAGGTCAATACTTTGACAAAAATCAAAATTATGATAGAGGACAAGGTTCTGGTCATAATTTTGATAGAAGGCAAGGATTTGGTCAAAATTTTGATAGAAATCAGCAAGGTGGACAAGGATTTGATAGAGGACAACAACCTAGGTAGAATAGGTCCTTGAATACTAGGCCTAATAATGGAAGGATTCCTACTCCCTTGGATCAGCCTTCTATTCAAGAGAAGCCTCTGAATGGTGTATACTTAGCAAAAGCAGCTTTGTCTTGTTGGTGTAGGCTCCATAAAACAAGTCAACACTATGAGTTAGACTATGCTGAATTTCAGACTGCAACTTCTATCTTTCAATATGAATTGGAGAATAATTCCACTGGATAGGAAATTGTACCTTCAAATCCATATGATTCTCTAGTACAGGTACTTAATCATGCCCCATTCCCCAAAGGTGAGGAAAATGAACTAGAAGAAGTATCTATTACAGAAGATGAAGCAGAGCAGGTGTTAAATGAAGATGAGATTTTCTAGTTGTTTAATGAGGAAAATGAGAATGATAATGGCCCTTTAGATGAGGAAGAAGTTAGTGTTGAGGAAGTTCAGATGTTTCAACAACCAGCTAAGAAATATGATTTAAGAAATAAGCCTAACAGGGGTCCACAAGCTGGAGGTATTTTCACTACTTCTATCCCCCCTAACAATTTCAATACTCCACCAGACCCACAAGCTAGTAATAATCCACCTTAAATCCTCATGTGCCAACATAGTACCTATTGAAGGGAAACAATGTTCAAATATCCAAAGATAAGCAAGTTAGTGGCTACAAGGAAGCTCATGCTGAATTGAATGTGGAGCAACTAGGCAAATATGTGACTGAAGAGTTCAAGAAAGTAAAGGTAAATCTTTCTTCCTTTGAATTGTTAAGAGTTCCTACTATTAGGAATGTAGTTTTTGGATCATTTGGTTCATATATAACATCAAAAGGGGTAGCCACCAATGAGGCTACTACCAGGTCTTCTAATTCTCAAACACCTAAAAGTCATGTCCCACCTATAGACAAGAGGGGAGATAAGGATAAGGGTGAGGTTGCACAAGTTGATGCTCATCTGACTCTGTTTCAAGGCAAGATAGAAACTCCTCCTTTCCTAATTTTGGTTCGTATCTTTGGAAAGAATTTGCATAATTGTCTTCTGGATTTAGGAGCCTCTACAAATATTATGCCTTTTGCTGTTTGCAAAGCATTGGTTATTACTCCTATAGCCTCTCAAAATAAGGTTACTCAATTGGACAAAACAGAGGTGAGTGTAGTTGGAGAATTGAACATGATCCCTATGCAGCTTGCATCCGATCCAAGGGTGCAACAAGTGATCAATATCCAAGTTGCTGATATTTCTGATACTTATGGTTTGATCTTAGGTAGATATTTCACTAAGGCACTAAATGGATATACATCTACAAACCATTCTCATATGTGGTTACCATGGAAAGGAGTCCCAAACTAGATCATAATTGAAAGAGAGCCCCGAATGAAGTATGTAATCACTAAATATCAGAATGTTTTGAATGAAGTATTGGCGTATGAGGTTGGTATGGAAAATTATGTATTGGTTGCATCAATTACAATAGATGAAGAAGTTTTTATGCTACAGGATTCTTCAGATGGACACATTCCATAGAGTAGTAGTCTTGCGACATTGATTGAACTAGAAGATGAAATAAATGATCAGGAAGACAGGCAACTTAGTTTGTTGGATAACTTTTAGGAGTTCATCCAGAAGTGTATGGAAGATCGGATAAAACTGAAAGGAAGCATGAAATTTGATGAATTATTGCTTCCAAATTGGTGTAGAGTCCATGATGCCCCTCATTCTAAGCTGGAATGTGACTTGTGTCATACTATTGTCTGACAAATACAAAAATATGTTAATCTAGTTCCACCTACTGGACTTAAAATATAGGAAGAATTGAACAAAGGTAAAGGTAACAGTCCAATACTTCCTGAGGAACTTCCCATCCTCAGCAAAGAACAAGGTAAATTGAAGCTAAAGGAACCTGATGGCTATTGGACACTAAGGTTCGATGGATCTAAATCCAAGCATGGTGCTGGAGCAGGGTTTGAATTGTTTAGTCCTAAAGGTAAGAATTACTTTTCTACTCATAGACTCCAGTTCCAATGCACTAATAATGTCCTTGAATATTAAGCTCTGATCCATGGCTTATTGATGGCATCAAGGAAGAAAGTTAAGATATTACAAGTGTTCAAAGATTCATAGTTAGTAATCAAACAAGTAAGAAAACAATATTCATGTCGTGATAGAAGAATGACCAATTACAAGCATAGAGTGTGGGATCTCATTGAGGAGTTCGATGCTTTTAATATCCTATTGATCCCTCAAAACAAAAATTAGGTTGTCGATTCTCTAGCACAAGCTGCTAGCACCTTGTAGCCTTTGTCACTTTCAGGATTGAAGAAATTTACAGTTGAGCTCACTCCAGTGCCTTCAGTTCCTGGCAACGATACTAATTTCTAGGTATTTGAAGATGATAAGCATATTCTGGACTTCATTACAAGTTGTGATGTGTTTTCTTCCCAAGTTATTGATGAGATAGAGCCTTAGGAAGCAAAAATTGACTTTGGAGGAATCATTAATCTGAAGACTAATACCATTCTAAGAGGTATGGTGTAGCTTGAACGAATTTTTGATTTAGATAAGATAAGAGATCAAGAACAACAGACTACAGCCAGTGTGAAACATATAATATAGGGACATCAGAGGACTCAAAGAATGTTTTTATTGGCAAGGTATGTACTCCAGAAGAAAGAGAGGGAATTATTGATACCTTACATACATATCATGATGTAATAGCTTGGAGTTATGAAGATTTGAAAACATATGATACTTCAATAATTACACACACCATCCCTTTGAAATAAGATGTCAAACCATTCAGACAGAGATAAAGGCCAATCAATGCTTTGTTAGAACCCATTATTCAGAAAGAGGTGCAGAAATTGCTTTCAGCACACATTATATTTCCAGTAAGACACTCTACTTGGGTAGTGAATTTGGTTCTAGTAAGGAAAAAGAATGGAGAAATTAGATTATGTGTAGACTTTAGGAATTTGAATAGAGCATCAGAAAAGGATAATTATCCAGTTCCTTCACTGGATGAGGTGCTTCAGATTGTTAATGGATCTCAAATGATGTCCTTTTTGGACAGGTATTCTAGATATAATCAAGTTATGGTATAGTGTGAAGATAGGCACAAGACTGCCTTTACTGCTAAATGGGGAACTTTTTCTTACAGAAGGATGTCATTCGGGTTGATTAATGCTGAAGCTACATTCCAAAGAGCTATGGACATTGCTTTTAAGGATAATTGGTAAGTGCATCATTATTTATATGGATGATTTGACTATTTTTTCCAAGAAACGAGGTGATCACATAACAGATTTATACAAGGTATTTCAAAGATGTAGAGAGTTTGGCATTTCACTCAATCCAAGGAAGTGCATTTTTGGAGTCATAGAAGGAAATTTATTAGTACATATCATCTCAAAACAGGGTATTGCTATTGACCCTGAGAGAATATAGGCTATCTTGAAGATTTAGCCTCCTACAAGTAAAAAAAAGATGAAGTCATTCTTTGGTAAGATTAAATTTGTTAGGAAATTTATCACTAGATTTGCAGAGATAGTCAAGCCATTAAATGTTATGTTAAAACAAGAAGCAAAAATAGAATGGAATATAGAAGCTAAGGAGGCATTTTTAGAAATCAAGAAGGCTATTGCTAAGGCTCCTGTATTGGTGAGTCCAGATTACACTAAACCTTTTTACATATATTCATTTGCTTCTAATCACTCTTGTGCCGCAATGTTAACTCAAAAGTTTGATCAAGGTGATGAAAATCCTATAGCCTTCATGAATAACCTTAAAGGATGCATAATTAAGATATCATAATGTAGAAAAATAGGTCTATGCATTGTTCAGAGCAGTGAAGAAGTTCAGGCATTATATCTTGAGGAATAAAGTTTTTGCCATAGTGCCTGATCCTGCAGTAAAGTTGTTGTTGATGCAGAATGAGTTAGGCGAACGAAGGGAAAAGTGGGTGACCATGTTGCAGGAATATGATATGGAAATCCAGCCCATGAAATTAGTAAGAGGATAAGGACTTATGAAGACAATGGCTGAGACCGGTCCTAATCTCACAGCTCAACATTATTACCTTCAAGAGGTATCTCCAAGAGATTGGTATGAAGAAATAATTTTCTATCTGTTGAATCAATAGTGTCATGGTCATCTTAATACAGTTCAGAGGTGGGCCTTGTGCCTGAAGAGCGGAAGCTTTATGATGAAAGGAGCTATATTCTATAAACGAATTCATGAAAGTGTATACTTAAGATGTTTGGGGAAAGAAGAAGCTGCTAGAGTAAAGATTGAATTTCATGAGAAATATAGCACAGGCCATGGTTTTGCATCATCCACTGCAAACCAGATCTTGAGGGCAGGCTATTACTGGCCTACTTTGTTCAAAGATGCACACCAACATGTGAGAACTTGTCACATATGCCAGACTATAGCAAGTAAGGAAAAACATGTGGCTCTTCCACTCCAACCTGTCATAGAGGTAAGACCATTTGCTCAGTGGGGTATGGACTTCATAGGTCCAATTAATCCTCCATCTTCTGTGGGCCATAGGTATATTCTTACCATAACTAATTATTTTACTAGATGGATAGAAGCTCTTTCTTGTAAACATTTTACTTCTGATGTGGTAATCAATTTTATTGAATCATGAATTATCAATCGTTTTGGTTGTCCACTGTCTTTGGTCTATGATAATGGTCCTGCATTTGCATTCCTGAAGTTTTCTAATTGGGTGTTTGATCATGGGATTGTTATTAAATTTTCATCCAATTACTATCCTCAAGGTAATGGTTTAGCTGAGTCTTCCAATAAGAACCTACTGACAGTTATCCGTAAGTTGTTAGAACAAAATCCTAAGGATTGGCACACCCATCTTTGATTTTCTCTTTATGCTGACCGTACTAGACATAAGGCATCTATAGGAACCTCTCCTTATCACCTGGTATATGGTTTGGAACTTTTTTTTCCTATCCAGTTGAAAATCCCTACCCTACAGTTTATTAACAAGTACTACAATGAAGAAGATAAACGTGAAGCCCGTTTGGCTGAGTTGTTACATTTGGAAGAGAAAAGAGATGAAGCCCTAGAGAAATTTGCTAAACATCAGGGTGTGGTAAAAAGATGGTTTTATAGGAGAGCTAACGTAAAGGCCTTTATAATTTTTGACTTAGTTCTTTACTAGGATAAAGCCCATGATTGTAAGGGAGAGCACGATAAATTTGATAAACTTTGGCTTGGTCCTTACCAGATTTCAGAAATTCTGGGAGATAATGCTTTTCATTTGAAAACCCTCACTGGTGAGGATATCCCGCTGCCTGTTAATGGGCAGTATCTGAAGCATTATTTTCAACCTTGAACTATTTGTAGTTCATCCTATACATAGCTAGAGTAGGTTTGCTTTCTTCTTTTCTTTTTGTTGTTGGTTTTGCTCTGGTAGTTTAGGTTTGCTTTGGTTTGTTCTACTTTTCATTTTTTTTTTTGCTTTGGGTTCCTTATTTCCTTGGGGCTATTGCACCTGTACAATGGGATATTTTGTTTGGGATTGTTCTGGAAATTTCTTTTATAAACTCTAATCAATTTTTCAGAGTCAAGTGGTGGATTTCTTTTATCTGATGTCCCTTGTACTTGGAATTAGAATCACTTGTTTTGGATACACTTTGGAATATATTTGGGTCCTTCATTTTCACACTAAAATTAAAGATTCTGGAGTTGCATATGGTCTTTGAGTGATTTGACCTGGTGAAAAATATTATATTCTGCTTTAGTGCCACTGTGTTCCTCATCCCTAAGTGTGAGTTTTGTTACTTGCAAAGGTGAAGAAGAAAGTTCTATAAAATAGAAAAGAGAAAGGGAAAATTTTGAAAATTTGAATAAGCTTCACCTTATCAAGAGTATCCTAGTATCTCTACCGGGGCTATAGATGCTTGACTGGTAGTAGAGCTATGCTTGAGAGGGTCACAACGATAACCTTGTCGGGGATATGGACGCTTGACTAGTAGTGAGGCCCTATCCAGGTTGCTTTTGAAGTTTGAACTTTTATGTAGCTTGGTCATATTTTCTCTAGTTCCCATTGCACTTACAGGATAGGAATAAATGCATAATACACACACTTAGACCCTAGTCTAGGAAAGGGTGTTCTTGCTTATGGTTTCTAAAACTTCTTCCATTGGTGTCCTGATGAGAGGATTGAAACTGGAGATTCTGGGTTCTTGATTTTAGTTTATTATTGAAATTCTCTCGAGCATTTCCCTAGCGGAGTCTCCATTTGTTGTGCAGTTTTTGCACACACGCCCCACTAAAAGTGGGGACCCTCTTTTTTTGCTTTTTAGTGTTTTGGCCCTTCTTTTTAGAGGGTTTTTTCTTTCTTGGGTTCGTGCTTTGATTTCCATCTTTCCAATTGAAGTGGCACACTTTTGAATATTATTGAACATCTTGAGTTCTGAAAGCATTTCGGAGTTTTCACTATTTTCGGGAAAATCCGCCTAGGCCGGATTCTCCCGGTTTTCTTTTGATGATCAGAAGTTACTACCTTTTGACCCTATTTTTGGGAAAATCCGTCTCATCTAGATTTACCCGAAGTCCATTGCCTTGTTGAATCCCCGAGTTTTTGTGGTCATGGTTGTCTTGTCGATCGCATTAATGGCGTTTGTGCGGATGTTTTGGGGCTTTGATATATTGGATTTTGGGAAGTAATTGATCATTTGAGTTTGTTCATTTTCTTATCATTTGAGCTTGAGTCTTGGAGCTTTAGATGTTTTGCTGGATTATGATTTTCGAAGCCGTTTTGACTGTGCATTTGAGTTTCATCTATGTGGATTGTATCCTTCTTGTGTTAGATGGTTATTTGTTGGCATCACCAGTTCCAGTCCTTTCGCTCTCATGGTATGTTTATATGCTCCTTTTCTCTGTTGATTTTGAATATCTTTGCTTCATTTAATTTATGGTCCTTCATGGTGTCCTAATTTCCTTGGGTATGCGCGTCGTCACTGGGCATTTTGGGGGTTTTCGTTGCTATACTAGTCTGCTTGGCTGGTCATTGATGTTTATTCTTGGTCTGGTATTGTTGAATTTGGTTGTTTACTTGCATTGGTCTTAAACTCTCCATTTTGGTGTGTGAGCAAGTCATGCCTAGTTCTTCGTGCTTTCATGGCAGATATTTCAGGGTTCTTAACTTAGGGCCTGTCCCATCCTCCTCAAATTGTTGTGAGGAGTGTTCTAAATTTGTGTTTGATCCGTTGGAGGTCTAGGTTAAGTTGTTGTCGAAGTACAGGCCTTAGATTCGAAGTTGTTTGAATAATTTTGGTGAAAGTAAGGAAGATGTGGATGGGTTTGGGTTTTCGAAGTTCTCACAAAATTCCACTTACCTCAGATTTCCCTGGCTTTTCCCTTTCTTCCCTTTTTTACCAAATTTTCTCGGATTTCATTTGTCTCGCCAATCTCTGCTTCCTCTGATTTTCCTAGTGTCCGCGGTTGGTTCATTTTGCCGATTTCGTGCTTGAGTGATGATATATTGGATTCTCACCAAAATCCATTCCCTCCAGATTTTCCTGGATGTTCCGTGCCTCCTCCATTTTCTCGAGTTAGTTGTAACTGTTGATGTTTTCACCAAAATCCATCTCTGGTGGATTATTTCGGGTTTTCTAGGAAAATATTGAATTTGATTGTTATGAGGGATTTGTTTATTGATGGCGTATCTAATAGATTAAATGAACTTATGCTAAGTATCTCTTGGGATATTCCTTTGTTAATTAATGGATTAAAATTATATTTTGGGAGTTTGCATATTTGGTTCGCTGGAGTCCGCCTGGTCTGGATTTTCCCAGAAATCCTCACCAAGGTGGAATCCGTGAGGGGGATTAAATCCTGAACTTTGAGATATTGATGTCTTACACTTCTTGTTTCTTGTGGATCTGATTGTGGTCATATTTATATGTTTGCAGGTAGGATCAGGACAGGATGTTGTTTGTCGAGGCAAGCTGAAGGCAATGGATCCAGGTGTAGAGACTTCTGCCATCTTAGATGCAGAGAAAGTAAAATTGGACATAAAGAGCCAGATTCCGAAGAGCAAGCTGACCTCAATTTGGTTAGGAATCATAGATACCAATGTAGGTATGTGGGACTATGAGGAGTTTAAGGTTGAGATGTCAGCACCGAGCCCTCCTTTGTTGGCTAGAAGAATTGTGGATTCTGGATTGGCTCATGTGGCAGGTTTTCCTTCCACAGTGCAGTGTTATGAGTTGGTGCTTGAGCGTGCCAAGAACAATGATACAGGGACACAGATGATAATTGGTCCCCAGGGAAGGATTTTGGCTGGCTTTAGTCCTGTATCTATTGCTTCAACCTTTGACATGCCTGATAGGTCCCATGTGGTGTCCTTTGACATAGATGTTGCCAGAAAATATTATGAAAACAATGTAGTTAAGTCTCAGTAGGTGATTAACTCTTGGCTAGAGAAGCCTAAATCTCATTTCTCCAAGTTGCCTAAACAACAATTCAAGATTAAGTTCAAGAGATAGTACTACAATGTCATCACTCTTCTCAGCAGGCTGGTGGGGTTGAAGAGTGCAGATGTGTTCGAGACTTGGATGATCAATGTAATTTCTAGAATGGAGTAGGGAATCGATTATCACTAGGTAGGTGTCATTAGTGTAGTGATTCATGAGCAATTATTTAATGTCTTGCAAACCAAGACTTTTACTGTGACCTCTTACCTAGTGTATGCATTGGTGAGACTTCACCCATACAAGGTGTTAAGCACTAGGGGTACCTTTGGGCAGGATGCTATAAATGAAGTATATCCACAGCTGCACCTAACTGGAGGAAGCTATAGGAGATCGAATGATGCTTTCACAATGTAATCACCTGATTGCTCCAAGGTGCAAAGCATATGAGAATTTTTGATAAGGCTAAAGAGTTGATAAGGAGATATGGGGCATGGTTTATCTAGTTCCAAACTTTCTCGTACATCAGAATTGATGTTTGTCAAAGGGCTCCCTACAGACTCCCTAGATACCCTACTAATTATATCATATTGTTGGAAGTCACTAGACAAATTTGTGACTTCGGCAATGTTGTAAAGGGAGAAATGCACAAAATAGGTTTTGGGAATGACTTTCCCTTAAAGATAGGAATGGGTGAGGTTTGTCCTTCTATTCAATCTCCTCATGCTTCTGAGGAGGAGATGATTACTTTTGGTCTCTCTTTCCATTCCAAGAGAGCAAGGTTTGACATCATGGTGAAGCAAAAAAGAAGGCCAATAGGGAATATAGCCATAAGGCTCATATTGAAGATTACTGGGTTAACCTTGCTGATGAGTTTGAGGTAAGAAAGAAGAAGTTCTCTAGCTTGCCAGTGGATTTGGTCAGGCTATACAATGTGAAGGCCATCCCTGACTAGGTGGAAGAGGATGGAAATGTAATCTAGGGTCATGTCTATGAGGCAATGAAAGGTAGGCCAACTGGAGATGTTGACTGGTTAGAAGAAGAAAAGACTGAGTTCGATCAAATCATGACCCCGATGATCAAATACACCAAGATGTGGTTGAAGCACAAGATGCTAGAGTTGGAAGGTGAAGGTGTCCCATGCACCTATGATCTTATGGGAGACTTAGAGTCTCACTCTGCTTTCAAGGAGTCACTTGAACCAGATCCTAAGGGCAAGGAAAAGGTGGATTCCCCTTTCAAAATCTAGGTAAGGGAGGTTCAAGCTGAGAAGGCTGCAGAGGTAAGTAAACAAAGGAAGCTTGTTGCTAAGAAGAGGAGACATGCCTCAAGGAAAGAAGTTGAAAAGAAGAAGGAAGAAGAAGAGGAGGTGGAAACTGCTCCTCCATTGGTAAAGAGAAGAAGGATTACAAAGCTATCACAAAAGTAGGAGGAAGTTCCCAAAACTGATAAGGAGGTTGAGCCACCAGTAGTAGAGGTGGAAAGCTCAGGGGAAAAAACACAAGTATACATGAGGATGTCAAGGACTCCTCTCCCAAGGGATACTGTAGTAAAGGAGGATGTTTCAGTGAGTGTTCCTATTGTGGAATAGGTAAGTGTCTCCATTACTCAGGATGTTGGTAGCACATAGGAGGAACCAAAGAAGGATGAAGATCCTAAAGATTTGGGTGAGGAAGAGTTTCAGGAGGGAGACCTTTATAATGCAGAGGAAAAAATTGACAAGGTAATACAGTCCCCCTTGGTGGCACATGTAGATTCACCTGTGAAGGAGAAATTGAACAAGTCTCCTCAAAAGGAGGAGGAGATACCAGTGAAGGTACCTTCACTAGCACAGGTTGTGGTGGAGGAATAGGTATAAGAGAAAGAGAATCCAATCATGGAAATTGCCAAAATTCCAAGTGTTGAAAAGGATGCACTTGATGATTAGTAGGAACAGGAGCGAGATAGGCAAAATATAGTGCCTGTTGGGTCTACTATTCCAGGATAGTTAGAGAAAGAGTTGAAGAGAAAAATGGTGATAGTGGAGGATGCTCCTCCTAATTGGGATGTCCTTATGGATAATGTGGAAAAGGAAAAAACTAAGAAGAAAGCTAGGGTTGTGTCTTGGAGATGGGACAGGCAACGGGGTGGTTCACATTGCTACCACTGTTCCAAATTAAGATAGAGACAATGTGACTGCCCAAGACTATCATGTGCAAACTATTGACTTGGGGCATGATTCTGTCAAGTAGGATATTGAAGAATATGAAGATTCCAGTGCTGTGATTGTGGGCAGGTTGAAGAAGGTTGTGCAAACTAGGCATTAGCTAGAGAGGGAGAATGAGAAACTCAAGAAGTACTTGCAAGAGTTGATGAAACCCTTCCAAGGTATTAGCTCTTACTCCTCTACTGTTGGTTTTTTGCCTTAGGAGACAATCTCCGAGCTTCAAAAGATGAAGGGCACCACACATGCTATAGTTGCTTGGTTGCAGGGTGTCCAAACCAAAGGAGATGATGTTATTAAGAGAATTCTATCAACTGGAGGAGATGCAATGAGGTCAGTGGATTGGTTGAAGGCTCTATTTGCTTAGGATAAGGAGGATACTGATCTCCTACTGTAGAAAGCCACAACAATCATGGAATTGACTAAAGATAAACTTGTAAAGTGTGGGATTCTTCCTTTTCCAAGGGTTTTTGAACCTTGGGAATGATTTGAAATCCTGCAAATGAGGCAGAAGGCCTTGAAAAAGATCAATAAACAGGCGCGAAAGATTGAGGATAATTTGACCAGTATCTATGATAAATGTATCTCATTCTTTGAGGTCATGACTAGAAGGAAGAAGTTTGCTCTAAAACATCTCAATCTGGAGCAGCTTAGGAAGTGGTGGAGAGATGTTTATTCTCCAGTCAGTGAACGACCAGTTACTGGGCATCAGTTGGATGATGTTGCAACTTATATTGCAGTCAAGGACAAATACCTGACTAATAGGGCTGATTGAGATGGTGCAGTTAGGTAGGCAAGAGATCATATCAAGTCTCTTGAGAGAAGGATTAGGGTTTTTCCTATGCCACCTGTTGCTGAGTTGGATAGAGTTTTGTTGGTCGTACATGGTGAAGAAGATCGAGCTAAAGACAAGGATGGGGAGTAGCTATATAGGGTTACATTGAGATTTGTGCTTCCAACTATTCACATGTATTGGGCCAAACGTTTTGGTATCTTGGCCATTTAGGATGAAATTGGTGCCAATGGCACATTTCATATTATCTTCGAATATCCTTGAGGCCGACCTCTTGTAGGTCATGTTTTTATTGTAAATTATCTTTTTGGGCCGACCTATCTTAGGGATTCTCTATAAAATAGGCATGTTGCCTCATTTCAAAATATAGATAGGCATATAGAAGGATAGAGATAGAGAGAAAATAGATAAGTGATATTGGAGCGACTTAGGGTTTATTCTCAAGCAAGTGTTGTAACAGAAAACTGGAGTTGTTTCTATTTTGGATGATTTAATATAAAAGAGATATTGTGTTTGGTATCTATCTTGTGGAATTTCATCTGGCATGGTTCTTTTTATTCTATCTTTCAAATTTCTTATAAGTTTATTGTTAAATGGTTTGGTAATACTTAGGGTTTCATGTTTGAAATGTTTGCAGCGATCTCTAGTCCATACTTTTTGTAGTTAGTTGATTGTTAGCTGCTTTGCAAAGTTAGCCTGGACTTAAAATTGTGCTTAGTTTAGTTATAAGGGTTTGTTCATCTCAATTGCAATAGGATTGGCTGAATGAATGTTTTTGATTTGAAAATATTTAAATACCTTAGAAGATTGCACTATTTTTGTGAAATTACAGATTCATCTGGGTCAAGCATAAAGTAATTTATGAGAGATCGGTCCATTTTGAGCATCTTATCTTTTGGTATTTTCAATCTTAGGGTTAGAAGTAGTCTTAGAATTATCTCTGAAACCTTTATCTTTTGTTGTTTCTTTATTATCAGGGTTCAAATCAAGTTTCAAAGTATCAATTTATTGTTTAGATCTGATAAATTTGAAGTCCATTGTTTTCTCGTAGTAAGGTCCCTTTGTGATTACCAGCATTTTCACATTTATCACTGAGTTGTTTTGTTGCATTGTCAAGACCTGACATTAGAGACCTTGGGGTTATCTCTTTTACCATAGAGATTTACCTTTCAAGAGAGATAGGATATCATATTCTGTCTAAGTTGTTGTTGTGCAGAAAACACCATCAACAAGAAGGTACCCATCAATTTGGCTTGTTGTTGCATTAAGGTTTCGAAATGAAACAATATGAATTTGATGATTATAAATGAATCGAATTCAATTGCTTGTTTAATTTTATCTTCTCCAATAAGGTTTGGATTAGAAAGTACCTATTAGTTTTTCTTGTTGTTGCATTGAGGTTTCGAAATGAAACAATTTTTTTTTTATGAGATGGAGAGTCTTATGGTTCTTATTTATCAACCTTTTGGATACAAGGATCACAAACTTTGACATTATTTTTCATGTACTAAATTTTTATGTAAATGGTAACTTGTGAACCTAGGATTGGGTAGTGATATTAAGATTACAATGGGACGATATAGGTTGCAAAATTGGAGATGTCCTAATAGGAAGTGATGTACGGATAATATAATAATATTAAATAAATTAGGGATATAAACATATAAAAAATATTATACTAAATAATTTTCTCCTTTGTTTACATTAAAGTCCTTGCAAGAATCACATAAGGTAGTGCTAAACATATATGTTCATGAAGACCAAGTAAAGGAATCACACAAGTGAGTACTATAAACATAAATTAGATTGAAGACCCAAATGGAATCATGCAAAACTAGTACTATGATCTACTTGTATATGAAATCCCTAAGGGAATCATGCTTGAGTTTTAATGATGACACTTTACTTTTGATGCTTAGTAGACCACATCCTATTTTTGTTGGATTGTTATTAATTGATGTGTCCTTATAATTTATTTGTTTGGTATGATTCATTTCCCACCTCTTACTTGATGTTGTTGGTTATCTTGTCTTTTTTCATGACTCTATTTCTCTCTCATATTAATAATTGCATAAATGTATTGTTTTGATGATGCTTTAGGTTTATTGTTTCCTAGATTTTGAATTTAGACCTATAATTATCTAACTAATTATTTAGTATGATGGTAATTTATCAATCATAATCTCTCTATGGTTAATGGATATTATCACTATGTGTTTAAAGAGGGAGGTGATCTTCATGTGAATGGGGGATATTAATTTTATCATTTAATTTGTGATAAATTTTAGCATGTAGTATGATATCATTATTTCATTTTGATATTGTTGACATTTTTTGTTTTAAAAGGGGTCATTTATTAAAGCTATGTTAAAATATCATAAATTTTAAATAAAATAAAAAAGTGAAAATTCTTGTAATGGAAAAATTTAAGCAGTGATAGAATTTTTTGGCTAGTTTAGGTGCCAAGTAATGAAAAGAAGAATTTTTCAATCTGATTTCACTTGACTCATGTAGCAAGGAGAAGCATTAGGGTTCTAGGTGAAATGGAATTTAAGGGAGTCTAGGAAAATGATGATGCAGAGACAAGTGTAAACCCACATTGTAAACCTTTTGTAGAGACTTAGTCAAGTAGAAGACAACATAGAAGATTAAGGAGGAACCGGGTTTATTTTCTCTTTTTTTTGTAATATCCTTGTATTGTTATGAGATTACTCCATGTTTATATTGAGTAGCTCAGAGTTCATGCATCACTTTACTATGCATTTACCTTTCAAGTACATAAAATACATACTTCATAAAACCCTTTATTTTCACCATTTTTCTTCAAACCCTAACTGAAAACAACAAATTTATGATTTATTTAATGAACAAAACTAATATCCCCAAATTCAAAATTCACTTCAATGAACATAACTTGAAAATTTTGAAACCCTTCACTATGTTTTGCAAATCCCCAAATTGCCATTCAATATGTTTTCCAAATAACTCTAGATTCAACCCATTTTCTAAAGTAGTTACAGAGGAGAACCTGGGAGGCGTCGTTAATGCAATGGAGCTGAAATGGATAATTGTCCAAGATTTGTACATAGCAGGTGCATTCATCTGACCCTGTTTCAATAGAACACCATTCGACCAAGCGTGCCCAAATGAATGGGAGCCTTCTTTTTTCTTTCTTTTTTTTTTCACTGTTTTGACCGAATGTCTTTCGAGCGAATATGTTTTGATCGAAAACCTTCTAGGCAAAAGGGGGATGCCACGTAGGCACCACATCATTGCCACTTGGTTTCAGTCAAAACCTATTCATTTGGAAACTATTCGGTTGGAACTATTTGTTTGGCCAAAAGTGTGACACACTATTGTGCTTTTACCCATATGATGTCTCTACGCTTTGCACCATCCCCAAAAGGACAACAAAAACAAAAAGGAAAATACAAAGAAAAAGATCCCTTTTTGAGTCAACATGAAGGAGACATTGCGGTCTCAATGCCTTGCATCATCCTCAAAAAGGAAGACAAAAAGAAAAAGAAAAGGAAAAGGGTCATTTTCTGTCAACATGAAGGAGACATTGTAGTCTCAATGCCTTGCATCATCCCCAAAAGGAATACAAAAAGAAAAAGGGTCCTTTTGGGTCAACATGAAAGAGGCATTGCAGTCTCAATGCTTTATGTCATCCCAAAAAGGAAGGAAAAACCAAAAAGTGAAAAGCAAAATGAATGCAAGACATATTGAAGAAGCAAGGTACAAATGGAAGAAGGTCACAAAGAGAGAGAAAACACCAAATAGAATAGTACGTGGGGACACGTTACACACAAAAAAAAATACAAAAGAAAAATAAAGAGACTATTAAGGAAAATTCTCATCAACCATTGAGAAATTCATCCACCTCCCAATCTTGTTCAATGTAAAATTTGGGAGGGTGACTAGCTAGAGGAATAGCCGAAATTGTGGAACTAGCATCCAGATCAATGCTTGTTTGAGGGGATGTTTCATGCAAGATCATAGAGAAGGATAATAAAGTTTTTAAAGTGTTATGCACTTCATCTATTTTGGAAATCTCCTCGTCATCATCCAAATTAAAGATGATAGGAGGGCGCATGAAAATGTTGGTTGCATAATGTAACTTAGGTGGTGATGGAGGTATAGGATTATGTTATGGTGGTAAGGGATGAGGGTTTTCATGCATCACTTCAGGCAAGGGTGGATTATAATTTTCATCATTTTATTTGTTATGTGGCTTGCATGAAAGAGCATGATGACGATGCCTATGCTCCCTAGCTCCATTATTTATTTTTATTCTTTTGTCAAGTTGCATATGAGAAGGAGCGGGCTGGTCAACCATAGGTTTCTTTTCATTCCTAGGGGGAGGAATGGGAGGAACCATAGGTGGGTCATCCACTTTATCCTTGGATTTATACACTTGTTTGATGCCAGGAGGTAGGATGGAATTACTATCATGATCTCTAGGCCTCTTTGATGATGTAGAGGAGGTTTTCGATGTTGTTTGGTTAGGCATGTCTGATTTAGGTTGTAACATAGTTTTCTTAAGGATAGGACTTTCAGAGGTAGAGGGAGGCATATTGCAAAGAGATAATTCAGATATTTTCTTTGCCTTAAAATTTTGATAGGCAATGAAAAACAAGTCTCTTCTAGGTGTGATTGGTTCCATGGGCTCTAGCCAAAAGGCTTCTAAAGAAAAGTTTCCTTTGGAAGATAAAGGATTGAAGCCACTATGGTGAACGGTGAATATATCATTTTCAAAGGGAAACTTCAAACATTTATGAATAATAGAAGGGTCTACTTTCGTGGACCAAAGCCATGGATGGCCTAGTCACAAATGAAATTGGTCCAACTGTGGGATGATAGAAAATGTAACATCCAATGTCTTAGGGCCTATTTGGAATGGGAGGGTAATCAATCTGATTGTAGGGCAGGAAAAACCATTATGCATTTTGATCCATGTGTTAGGTTTATCATAAACATCTTGATGAAGATCATGCAATACCAAAAAATATTCCATGATCATGTTCTCACCATAAGTGGGATCTATGAGTATCCCATTACTGGGCTTATCACATATTATGTTGGCTATGTAGAGAGGATGGTCATCAGGAAGGTTTTTGAGTATGTCTTGGGGTGAAAAAGTAATGTCAAGGGATGTCTTAGTTTGGCCCTCACAAGGGATAACGCCAATTGCACCTACCATTTCATCCATAGGTTGGACATGGGTCACATCTAGAAGAGGGTTATAATTTTCATCTTGTGTATCAACACTCATAACATTATTTTGTGAAGTTTCACCAGCTTTGACAAATGATATAGTATGTTTAGGCATGGGATTGGTGAATATTTGTAAATTTTGGTTGGGAAGGGCCATCGACTTATTGCCTTTATCATGGATACCAACAAAAGATAGACGACCCAAATCAATGAGGTCTTGCACAAGGTGTTTAAGACGCTTAGATTGCTTGATGTCATGTCCATTATGTCAAGGAAATTAGAAATAAGCATTGGAGTTGAAATATGGAGGTAAGTCCTTATTAGGATTGGGTGCATAAACATCAATTAAGGTAATCATTTGTTGTTGTAGAAGTTGGGTCATTGTATTATGGAGTGTATTAGGTAAAGGTTTGAAGGTGTGTTTGGAATCTCCATAATTGAAAGGCACTGCAATCTTAAATGCCGCTATTTAATTATTGGTAGGTGGAGGAGTTTGTGAAGGAGGGTTAAATTGAAAAAATCCTTTATTTGGATTTCGAAATGGCTAAGAGTTGGTTTGGTTGGTAGCATCAGACTTCTCAACTCGACTTGAAGTGGATTGCATATCATGACTACTAATTGAATTATGATAATCATAGAGCGCTATGCATAAATGCATAAAGGAAGGAAGCTTCATCAGGGTGATTTTTTCTTGAAGATTTTTTAGTAAGTTTTCAATAAACATCTTTTGCAAATGTGGGTTGAGGATCTTGACATCGATTTGAGAGTAAATTAATTGGTATCATGAGATAAAGTCTATTATCTTTTCGTCATTGTTTTGTTTACATCTCATCAAATCGACCAAGTTCTTTTTGGGAGTCATGTGGACTTTGAAGTGGTTGATGAATGAATACACAAGTTCATTGAATGGATGAATGGAATTACTTGGCAAGGAAGAAAACCAATCCAAGGAGGTTTCCTTTAAGTTCCTTGGAAATAATTTAGCTAACAATTTATCATCAAGAGAAAAATCACTACACAAGACAATATATACATTAACATGATCTTAGAAGGATTACCCTTCCCTTCATACTTCTCAAACCTATGTATTTATATTCCTTGTGGTAGGGGTGTTCACAAGATGCCCAATGATAAGGGGCTACTGCGAACATAGTGTGTGGGTGAACCATGATAGTTTTGATTGGTAGTGGAAATATGTTGTTTCATGAAGGAGATAGTGTGGAATAGATATGTGATGAGAGGATCAGTGGAACTGGGATTAGGTGGAAGAGAAAGTGGTGATTGGGTGAATGCATTCGTGGATCAAGTAAATGGAATGTTAATGGGTGGAATGGTAGGAGAGGATACAACATGGGATGCCACATAAGAGATAGAAAGACTAGTAGGAATATCGAGGGAAGGTATCATATTGCTAACCTGCTACATAGTTGTTGTGACATTAGGAGAGGCATAGGTCGAAATGGAAGCTATTGTTGAGGGAGGAGGAGTGTGAGGTCCTCCTTGGATAATAATAGGGGTGGTTGGTCGGGAGACCCTAGGTGTGGAAGAGACATTTTTTTGGTAGATCTCAACAATTTTCTTCACAACACCTAAGTCGTTATCACTATCAAGCATATGGTGAATGTTTTCTATAGTGGGGATAGCAGTGGTGAAAATGGTCTCAAAACTCACTTCATGTTGGAGGTCAGCTAGGTCTGCATGAATGTGAAATATCTTTTGATGTGGGAGGTCATCGGGTTTATTGTCAACATGTGTGTTTTCTAAATGCAAAGAGTTACTAAGGGTGGTTTCTAGGCCTAGTGCACTATTGTCGATACTAGGAGTAGAAGCCCAAGAGATCCCAAGATCTACAACAATAGTATTTTCGTGAGATTCCATGAGTTGAGAGCTTCGTCTCACTATGGTATCGGAAAGAGAACACCAAAAACTCATACAATTTTTTTTAAAGGTGGGGTGGATGTAGATGCAATTCAAACAAAGAATACTAAAATGCTTATAACTAGGATTTTGGAAAATAAAACAAAAATGCAGAACTAGAAAATAGAAGTGCATAAAATGCTCTGAAAATTCCATAAATTATAGTGTAAATGGTGCAAGTGGACTAAGTCACCTAGTGTGGCGAATTAGTCCCAACAGTGATATTTTTGACACTTTTCAAAAAAATTGACTAGTTTTTATGCTTTTTATGCTTTTCCGATGCAAATACAGAATGAAAATGCAATGCAAAGTGCAAGCTAACATGAAATTTTCTCTAATTCAATTTTTTTTATGAACCCTAGGATGCCAAACAATGCAAAAACCTAACACAATGCAATATTTTTCCTAAGATGTAAATGCAAAATCAGAAGATTAACAAGTGTTCTATGGATGGGTTCACCAGAATGAACCACCAAAAAGATATGCTCTTAGGGAAAGAGGATTCCCCAATTAGGTTTGTAGGGTTTTCCACCTAGGAGTTAGGTTAGGAAATATCTCTCTTTCACACTAAGGATGTGTTCTTGGTGAGTTCATTCAAATATAAGGGTTGTGTTGTGTGTGATAGAGTGTGTCTAACTACTGCAATGTAATGAAATGAACTAACTATCAAATGTAAACTAAAGAAAATGCAAGACTATGTAAAATAAACTAAAATGACCTAAAATGCATGCAATCTGGAAAAAAATTGGAATAGATAGAAATGATGCACCTATAAACCAAAGGTTGAAGAAGATGAGCTCAAGAATCTTCTGGAATTTTCTAGAAATGTTCATTGGAACATGCCAGAATGGGTGACCTAGTCCTCCTGCCAGGAAATTTTTCCAAAGCCGGTTTCTAGAAAAAGGGTATGCAAAAAGATAGAAATCACTTTTCAAGTCTGGGACAAGGACTAATTCGCCAATAATGGTGACCTAGTTCTCTGAGAGCTTTTAAGAGTTTCAAGGTTGGAATATGTAGGTGCCCACTTGTACTTTTGTTTCTAATAGAGACCCATGTTCGAATATGCGAAAAATGATTTGCAAGTTGTCTTTTGGCTCCTTCTAGGATTTGTTGACTTGGGATGTTTTGGATGGAATGATGGCACAATTTTCAACACTTTACTCCTTGACTAATCTGCATACAAACCTACAAAGAACACATGCAGAGAGAAGAAAAAGGTTAGGGTTAGAGTATAGGTGTTTACCTTAGTCAAACCCAATGTTGGTAAACAAACCTAAATGAAATTAAATGTAAAAGGAAAGGTGATTGAATAATGTACAAATGTAAACACTAACCAAGCCCTTGTTGATGAAGTATAAATATGTTCAATAACCATCTCCAATAGGGGTTGCTTTAAGTGCTTAGTTCTTGAATGCTTTCTTGAGAATATTGAGTACTTGAGTGCTTGTGAAGATGAAATATGTTAGGGAGGAGAGAGTAAAATGAGGATGAAAACCCTTATTTATACAAGCTATGCCCTAATTCCCCAAAAATAACACATGATAGGTTGACCTTAGGGTTTTGGAGGCAAAGTCTCGTTAGAATTTTGTTTTAATTTTGAATTTTATGCCAAAAGGGACTAGGTCACCCAAGGTGGCAACCTAGTCCACTTGGATAAATTCAAGTGGTATTTGGGAATTAAGAGGTGTTAAACGTTACTTAATGGGCTTGTCTCTTGAAACACACTTAGGTTGGGCCTAAAAGTGTATTAAGGGGCCAATTCATCATGAGAAAGGGTTGAATTAGTGATGACAAGCCTGGAAAAGTGTGAGGGTCAATTACAACACCTTACAAAAATTTAGACTAGAAGGCTTGGAAAAGAGTTGTTTAGGTGAATTATTGTAGAAAAGTCCTAGAAAAGTGAGGAAATGTGTTACAACACTTCTCAACACCCTTGTGAGACTTTGTTAGGTTTTTTTTGATTTGCAAGTGTTCAAGGCCTGATGTGAATGTATTAGCCACATTACAACATTAGATCTATGGAAAACCAGGCCAAAATCCAAGAGGGAAGGCCCAAATGAGTGAAAAGTGTCTAGGATACACTTTGTGGTGACACAATTCAAATGGTTGAAAGATAAATATTCAACAATATGCCAAATTTGAAGCAGAGGAAATGGAGTTAACTTAAGGAATTTAATGAGTAAATGTGCTTACCAAAGTGAATTATTTCATTATTGATGAAATGGGTTTTTATCCATAGTTGAATTTTTCAATTGCACATGAACAAAGGTGGTAAAAGTGTTTTTATATATAGAGAAAAGTGTTGCATAGAATTAGAAAGAAAAAGGGAAAATAAAATTCGGTGGCATGTGAAGGAAAATGAGAGTAAGGGTATATAAGGAGGAAATAAGGATGCTGGCAAATATTGCAAATGCCATTTTCAACTACAAAATCAAAGGGGGTCGGTACACTTGGTGTCAAGTGTATCTTCAATATGAATTTTCTCTTTATCTTTAAATGTCTATGATATTTCTCTTGTGAGTGTTCTACAATTTTGGAAGTATCAAGGCCCAAGGGGTATGTTTGTAGTTAGTAGAAATTGTAGAGGGAAAATAAGTTAAGTCTACAATGGGTGTAGTAAATAGTTGTTATCATAGTAATATTATAACCTAATTTATTGTATATGAATATATAGTATAATGCAATTGTCTCTAACTTTGGCATGCAATGCTATTTAAATGAAATAACTAAGGGTTATCAAATTCTTCAATACATGTTTGATCTACAATGAGTTTTTATTTTAGTTTTCTATCTATTTAAGGAATAGTTTAAATTATTTCCTAGGAATAAAAAGAGTGTTATTATTTTAAATAGACTAGGTATGTGCAGGATCGTCATGGAAAAAATAGGCCCTTAAGTGGCGATGAAAATTCATAAAATCAGAGTTAGGCAACTTGACGTAAAAAATTGAATAAGTTATCTATATTATTTCAAAAATATGTAAGAATAGAATCTGTACCAAATTGAATGTAGTTTCTAAACTACTAGGTTTATTTATTTTTTAAAAATTATTTGGTGAAAATTTGAAATTTCAATGCAGTAGTACTTAAATTTCAAGGAAAAAAATAAGTAGGTGTCTATCTGACCACCCTAACCATAATAAAATGATAATATTTTTTATAAGATTTTAGTTATAAGTAGAGGACTCATGTCCTGATGTGATGCATATTTTTTTGTAATTTTTTTTCAAGTAAATAACTAGTAGTCTCATGCATAGGCATGCAAAAATCAGTTGATAGGGGTGCCCGCAGAAGGCCCTCTAGTGAGAAACAAGCACAAAATGTTTATGTGTGGAGTGGAATGTAAAATATGAAAAATCAACAATTTTTACAATTATTTGATTGAGTCGAGGAACACAAAGTGTGCTAATTAGTCAATAGGAAGGTACGTGAGGTTAATTCATATCTCAGTCGCTATGGGTGGTAGATTATAAACCTTTCTGAAAAATTAGTTACAATCTATCCATGAATTTTTATTTTAAACAACTAATGATCAATAAACTTGTTTTATTAATATGTAATATTTAATAATTTTAGTTACAATAGTTATTAAAAATTGATTTTACTTTAAAATATTAAGAATATAGTAAATTAATTCTCAACAAATACAATTTGTTGATAAATTTATTCTTTAAAAATGATAACTGAAAAAATATAAATTAAATTAAAATTTTTAAATAATTTTTTCCCCTCACAACAATAGTTTCATGCCAAAATTTAAGGTATGGGATAATTTTATGTCTATTTTAGTTTTAGATTTATTAGCCATAGATGCACATGTATATTTTAGTTTTTTTTCTAGGTTATTCAATCAATTAATTCATTATTATTTAATTATATTAAGATGCATACAAATACAAATACAAGCCATATTTTTTAAAGAGTTACTACCCATGTCTTTAATTACTAATATTGCATTAAAAAAATATTGTTTAACAAAGGTAGTTGATAACTTTGGGTATCACACATTTTTGAAGAAAGAAAGATGTTTAATATTGGATACTTTTTATAATTACTATTTAGTGCATAATTTTGTAAATGAAAGTTTTAGTATGCATGTGGTTTTTTGGGTTAGCAGTAGTAAAAAAGATAGAGATAAGTATAAAAGATTCAAAAGTAGTCAATTATAAGGGAATTGGGAATAAACTATCAAATTTTGATGAATTAATTCATAGTGCAATTGGAGACTCAATGACACCATCTTCATTCAAAGACAAATAAACAAACCTCACAAAAAGAAGAGCGTGATGATGGAATACAAATTTTCTTGGATTGTTAGAATAAATGAAAAAAACATATGCTTTGCTTTGAGGTGACATGACGAAAGTCTCAAGTTCTTACCTACCATTTCCCATGACATAAGAAATGTGTTGTTATAAACTATTTTTTTTGAAGCCAAGTCATAGATCAACACCATGATTGCAGTTTCTAGCAGTTTACAAAATTTCAAAATTCACAAGAGCTAAACCACGACAATAAACACTTTGTTACAGAGAGCTTGAAATGGACGATGTAAAAGAAATATAATCACATATTAATACAAGACAAACAATCTATGTGATAATTGGCTTCTCAATTCTAAATTCAAACTACATTATTTGACCTAGTAAAGACTATAGACAAATAGGTAAATTGTAAAAGAACAAATATATGGCTTCTCAATTCTAATTTCAAACTGCATTTTATTGGCAGTACTCTATGTAAGAACAAATATATGGCATTAAAATCCAAATCACAAAATCCACTCTCATTATCCACCGTACCATATTGGCATCATGGAGCCCCAGGGACTCTAGCCAAACCCCCGAGCATGAAAAGTATGAAATGTCCATGAAAAGTTTTGTGGAGTTCCATTATAAATGTCACAATATCTAAGTTCAGAAAAATCTAGTATTTTCATATATGATATGTCATATTGAAGTGTTTTTTTGGTGTGGTAACTCTGTAAAAAAGCAGCATTGTGATTTTGGAATGCTTTTGGATGCCTTAGCCTAGTACCTACAAATAGAAGAGGGGGTATGTCAATGGATGGGAAAGCAAGATTAGGAAGGAACCATAAAAAATCAATAAGTATATGGGTAAATTCAATATAAATAATTTGAAACTAGAAATAATCAATAATATTTACAATTGGTTCACTGAAGCTATTTATTGATAATGGAAAAATTATATACTTACATGTATTGTTGATAGTGTTTAACAAGCGCGAGCAACATTGGGTTGAGTTGGAACATTAAACAATTTGAAATAGACAATGTAGAGTGCACTATTTTTTTTGGATGCCTATTGTATATGTCCAATATTATAAAGGAAATCATATATATCTACAATAAAAGAGGTTAGACATATACATATACATATACATACATATGCATACATATACATATATACACATATGAATACATATACATATACATATACATATATATCCACATATACATACATGTACACATATATTATTTTTGGTTGAATTCTCATTGCAGGGTTTGAACACAAATGTGCTCTGAAATGTGCAAGAAAATATATTGATTAAGTTGAATTGTTGAAAGATCCATTGTGGTCTTCATTCCAGAGAATACTATAGTAAAACATGTCACTTTTTGCTTGGTTCTCATTTCATACATGACTACATTTATTTCCTTTCTAGCTATTGCTTGTTTTATGTGTGCATTTTTCGCAAACATATTTTTGCATACACATTCTAGGCATGGAATACAAATAAATTTGTTTTGCATAGATGATTAATTTATTTTTCATGTATCTTCTTGTTATATGTTTCTATCTTTGGTGTAACACTAATTTTGTAGACTTTAAACAAATTATCTGTCAGTTCTGGGTGGAAAAATTGCAGTTAAAATGAGAGGTTGTTGTGATTTTTTCACCCTTGGTTTTAGTTATCTCTAAGCATTTGTATGGACCTTTTTACTCATCAAAGAGTCTTTATAGTGTGCGGAATGAAGCTTTGTGGATGGCTCTCTAGATGAAATAGATGAGGAAAAAAGAATATCATGAAACATATTGATACAAGATTCGAGTTACATTCTTTGGTAATAAATATTGAAGACAAGTAGAGAAATTGTATAAGAGGTGTTAGAGTGATTAATTTATTGTTCATGTCTTTCACTCTCTGCTTATTATTCATTGTTATATGTTTGTATTTGTGATGTTATACCCATTTTTGAGACTTTAAATAGATTGTGCCTCTATATGGATGGAGAAATTATAGTTATATCTTCTTTCCTTCATCAAAAAATATGGTCAAAGTTAGTAATTTTTTTTCCCTTTGTTTATTTTTTGTAGTTATCTCTATGCACCTTTGGTGTTGTAACCATTAACATAGGAGAAATTTCATATTAACATAGGAGTAATCACATATATATACATATGTAGAGGATTAGTATGAAAGCATAAACATTTTGGAGATAAAAAGAGTTTAGTGGCTGATAAGTGTTATTCTAATAACTCTTTTACAATTTCTCTATTCATCTATAATATTTAATTGGAAGTAATCTACCTCAAATTTTAAATTAATTATGTGGTGTTATAGCCATTTTGTATAGGGTATTACATCCCATTGGCTTTACCACTTGTATTTAATGTGGGTTGAATACGAAATAATGTAGCTTGAATTTTCAATTGACAACTCAACTCTTACATAAAATGGTTATCTTGTATTAATATGCTTAATGTGGGTTTTTGATCATGTGTCATTTATTTGTGATTCTTAACTGTTTATCTAATAGTTCTTTTATAACTCCTCTATTTTTTCTATAATATTCAGTGCCAAATAATGTAGCTTGAATTTTGAATTGAGGAGCAGACTGTTACATAGGTTTCTTGTGTTGTATCAATATCCACTTAACCATAAAAAAATGTTCATTATTGTAGGTCACCTATTCTATTCTCCATGGTGTTAAAGTCTATTTAATGTGGGTTTCTAACCATCTATTGTTTTCCTGTGATTATTAAGTGTCTTTCCACTTATATAATAGGTATTAGAATGACACTTATCCTGTGCTAAATATTATAGAGAAAACCCACATTAAATATAATTTTAAAATATGTAGCATAGAAGAGGCAAACTATGAGAACGAACAGTTTGTTAAGGGGATCTGGAAAGAACAATACCATGAAGAACAGTTTGTCATGGGGGACTTCAAATAGATGAGAGGAAATAAATATCCTATAACATGTTGATAGAACACATATAACGTGTTCTATCCAAACAAAATAACCACGATAATTAACAATTTGTTATAAGGAGCTTGAAACAGTTGAGGGAAAAAGAGTATCATGAAACATATTGGTACAAGACAAGAAATTTGTGTAACAGTTTCAAGATGTATTAGAATAACACTTTAGAATCACATGTAAATGAGATATCAATAGGAAACATTCACCTTTTTTCATTTTTTTTGGAATGTGTATACTTTTCTACCTCTCTTAAGCTTGTATTTGATGTGGTTTTTTCGACCATCTGTCACTTACCTGTGATTGTCAAGTGTTTTTATAATAGCTATTTTAGAATCTCTCAAATGGAAAACCATCTAAAACAGATTTTAAATGATTTTTTATCATATGGAGAGTAGAAGTTGTAAACCATAGATGTGGAGAATTTCTTATATAGATCTTTTTCTATCCAAAATGTATATAGTAGTAAGGATAAGCAAAGATAACACCGAACAATAGCCAAAGGCTAGGGAGCATACATGGGTCAAAGAAAAATAGAAACTAGTCAAAAGGCATAGGTCAATCTTATGTTTGATGAAGAATAGAACAAGTGAACTATGACAATAAAGTTATAGGCAGCTTCAAAGAGGAGAGACAAAGAGAATATCATGAAACATAGTAATACAAAACAAGCAATCTATGTAATAGTTGGTATTTAGCTATCGATTATTTGTTTGAAGTTTCCATTGGGGGTTCCATTAGAGTAGACGTTGCTAGGATTTCTCGGCTTATCTAGATATTCTTTTAGATTGGATGGAAAGCCAACTATACGAACATGGACAAATATATTATGTATAATAGACTATATTTACTGTAGTGAAGTGCATGTAAGAATCTGTCCATGAATGTATATATATAGCAACAAATATATGGAGGCTATCTAGCCATGGAGGAAGAAAAGGGTTGAATGTATAACTCACAAAAATATAAATCTATAAAACAAACCTTGTTTACGCTTATAACTATGGTCTTATTTTAGGAAGGAATTGTCTAACACATGGGCTTCATATATCGTTCTTCATCTATTTTTTCATTGAGACGAACATGATCTTACTACAAAGAAACATTTTATTTGAATAGATTAAAATACATGTTTGTGGTTAGATGCGTATGGAACAACAAAAAGGCATTGCAAAATGACTTACAACAAGAGAAGAAGTTGAAACATTGTATATTGTGGGCTGGAGCAGTTGGGAGGCTTTGAAATTTCCAATCTAGTGGAGGTGCATGGCATCCTTCTTTAGTAGCCTGCTATGAAACCAACACCAAAGGTGCACCATTTCACAATTGAAGCAAAATAGTAGACATCCTCATATTAAAAGAATAAATATTACATGTACTCCCTTCTGTGGCATCAAGCAAGAATTTCAGGATGTTTCAACCCCCACGGAAGAAAAATACACCATTATGTATCTATTGGACAAGGTAGCCAGTTTCATGACTGCCAAACCACGCAGTCAACAAGCTCCATCATCATTGTAAACAGGCCCGAGCAACCCATTGCAAATAGTGTGGATTTTTGGGTATGTGTAGGATCATCATGGAAAAAATAGGTCCTTAAGCGGAAATAAAATCTAGAAAAACAAAGTTAGGTAACTTGATGTAAAAATTTGAATAAGCTATCTATATTATTTCAAAAATATGTAAGAATAGAATCTGTAGAAAACTGAATGTAGTTTCTAAAGTACTAGGTTTATTTAAAAAAATAAAAATCTATTTGGTGAAAATTTGAAATTTCAATGCAGTAGTACTTAAATTTCAGGGAAAAAATAAGTAGGTGTCTGTCTAACCACCCTAACCACAATAAAATGATAATATTTTTTAATAATATTTTAGATATAAGTAGGAGACTCATGTCCTGATGTGATGCATATTTTTTTGTAATTTTTTTCCAAGTAAATAATTAATTATGATTTTTTATTACAAATTTTAAAAAATATAAAAACTCATATGTCTAGCCACCTTAACTTGGTCAAAACTTCATGAAATTCATTTTTTTTTTAATCCTATAGTATGCGAAGCATAGAATGTGACACATGTTTCAGATTCAAAAAATGTGATACGGCTTGAAATTTATAGATGTTTTGCAATCAGCCTATCAATTAAGACTTTAGTCATAATTTAAATAGAAAATGAATAATAATTATTTATTAAATTCAAAGTAAAACATAATTTATATTGGTGGGAAGTTGAGAATCTCCTTTAAAAACCTTTTTCATTTCATCAATTTTGGGTGAAAAAAAAGTTGTCAGCCACATGCGCCATCATATCACTTAGATATCACCACTTTTTGGCCCATCATGATCTTGCACATACCCTTTTACCATATATGAGAAGAAAAAAAGAAATGTAGACAAGACTATAGGAAGAGTGAAATAGTGAAATGATGAAAAAGAGAATTTTGTGGATCAACATTTGCAACTATTTGAATCGAATAAAGCTTAATAGAGAAGCTAACAAGAAGACATAAGAATCTGCAGAAGCAAAGAATGAAGGAAAAATGTCAAAACTCATGGTATATAGGTAGAGAAAATAGAAAACACAACGTGGTTGCAAATTTTTAAACTTATTAGTCAAATGGAACACATTTGTTTTTGAGAATGTTTCTACAGAATGTGCATATAGTTTAATATACTGGAATGTTCAAAACACGTTATTGACTTATAGAACTTTCAGGATCTACTTATTGTTGGTTCTAATCTCTATGCATCTTTGACACTTGCAATTGTTTGAATCTACACATGTATAAATTTGTAATAAGCACAAATGTATGTTTAGAGTACTGCATGTTAAAATTAGTTGAAAGAGAATTGCATGTATGTTGATAAAGAATTGACATCATGGAATTTAAAAACACTTGAACAAACATGGATAGGTGGAATATACAGAAGAGTGTATTTTTTTTAATACCATATACAAAAATTATTACACAACAAAATATTGAAACGAGAAGTCAGCAGATTAATATTTATGGGTGCATATTTGCATACTAAATTTAACAAAAACTATATTGCTGAAGGTATAGAAGATAGTAAACAAGAAGAAAATTATCTTTAATGTGTAAAACTAAAAAGGATGCAAAGCATTGAATAATAGGGAGAAATTTAATGTGGCAGTCAAAGATAGAGTATATAGGCACAAAAAATGGAAAATAGAGCATAGGTGCATAATTTAAAACCAATGAGTGAAATACAACAAAATATTATTGAAATTTTTTGTTGAATAGTTGAATATATACTTTAATAGAATGGAATGATCAAAACATGGCACTGGCTTGTACAATTTTTATCCTCTACTTATTGTTACCTAGTATCTCTATCCATCTCTAGCATTATACCCATTTTGCATAGATTATTACATGGTATGCTTCTATAAAATTTAACTTAGAAATCCTTGAAAAGAGGATGGTAAATAGTCTAGAAAAAATGTAAGAATAATTGTTCCAAAGCCTTTTCTATAAGTCAGAGGACAAACTGGGGTGAAAGAATTTAGTAGGGGTTGGATTTGTTCCAAACGCGTCTCTTCGCTATGAAGTTCAGCGGTGTATTTATTGTTGCTAATTCAGGAGTATCTCTCAAATGAGAATGATGGATCAATGAGGAGTCTTTCAATTGATTTAACACAATAGATAGCTCTAAAATCCAACCCTTTCCTCTCTTTGATACCTATGTTTATCATTTCTCTATCTAATGTTAAGCCTTGTGCTTTATGTATTGTAATTCCACATGCCATGGTGAGTATAATTTGTGTTCAACTACCTCGAGTTATAGCTAGGATGAGGATGTCTCTCAGGTTTTTTGGGTCCCATTGTGGGCCAATGTAATTTTGGAAGTGAAAAATAACATAGTCAAGTGGATCTACTAGTTTACAATGTGCATTGTACACAATAGCTATAACAAGTCCAAGGGATCCATTGACTAGGCCAACTTGAATCCACAAATTTGTTGTTAGCATCACCTATTCACCAACACAAAGTAGCAGTTTTGGGAGAAGTTGCTCATCATCTCCATGATCAGATGTCTATTTTTGTGCTACTCGAGCAATGATAATGGCTATGGGTGGGTTTAATTGTTTAATCATTTTTTTTTTGTGGAATAGGACTAAGTTATTAGTGGCAAACAAATGTGTAGCAACATCAATTTTTTCTCTTTCTATGGATGAGAGAATTTTATTTGTTTGTTTCATAAGTTCTTCCCAATCATCGTGGAGAGCCTCACCATTTCTTATATGAAGAAGGATTTCCCCAAACTTTTGTTGGGAAGGGCTATCTCCTTTTTGATGAAAAATAGTGTCCAATATGACTGAGACTGTGAAACTATGCCATAAGGCTATAGTCGATGAGCATGAAGCATAAATAAAGGTATCCATGATAGGTGGCAACTGGGCAAGGTCACCAAAAATGATGATAGAAACACCACCAAAAGGCTCCCTCTAGTTATCGAGCAATGCTTGGTGCAATTGGCTATCTATTTTTAGTAGTAACTTTGGGCCTAGAAAACTCATTTCATCTATCAAAATGTATTGAATATATTTAAATTGTTCTTGGAATATTGTCAATGTTTGACCTTGCAAAGGATTCATATCCTTTATGGGAATTCTAAGGTTTGTATGGATTGTGGAGGCGCATATGTTGTATGCAACAACACCTATGGGGGCCAATGTGAGTGACGAGCTATTGGATCTAGTAGTAGACATGTTTATCTATTGTCTAATACAATTTATCAAAAAGTATTTGCCAGTGCCAGTTGTCCCTTAAATTATCATGCAAAGAGAACCTTGGGGGGAAGGCTACATGTGATGGGACTAGATGATTTGAAGAGCCAATTATTGTTTTGGTGAAAGCTGATGGGATGATTTATTTATAGGCAAAAACTATATTGTAGCTTGCTCATGTTGTGCCCTAGCTAATGGGATGAACTGCAAAGCAATATTATGAAGTTGTTTAGGCACATAGTTTGTATTCCATGAATGGTTCATATCAAAGTCTCGCCTACCCAACAGTTGGAGCTGATTTATACTAAAGTTAGTAGTTTCACCCAACTGAGAGAAAACCTCCCATTCATATTCATCCATAGAAGGTCGATAGTTCAAATCATCAATATCGTTGTCATGATCTTCAATCGTGGATGAAAGTGGAAGCCTAGTAACATGCCAAGGATGATAACCAACTATTCTTAAATCTTTCCAATTTTTTATGATCTCTTATTTGGCAAGACCTATATCCATGTATATGTTTAAAAAAGGTTTGTATAACATAAGTTCAGTCCAACAAAATGTCTCAAATATTTTTGTATCTTCAACAAGAATAATCTTGAACAAAGGGTACACAAGGACAATTGCAAGCTACTATCTTAGCTTCCATTTGGCCTTTTTGCACCACTCTGAATGTGTATATAAGCAGACTGAGTCAATTAGGGATACACCACCTAGATCTAGAGGAATTTTCATATAGTAGTGAATATAATTTTTTGGTAGGTCTTCATCAACATCATCTTTATTAATACAAAACCACATGCCTTTTTACAAACATTCAAACAAACATATTGTTGGCTTAAAGTGAGAAGAGGAAATTTTTGTAACATATGGTACGTCTCTTGTGTAGAGATGTCACACTCCATAAGAATATTCATCATGAATTTTTGATATGCAAGTAGTGCTTTATCCTCAACTAACTGGCTAGCAATCAACATTGGCACGCCAGATTACAAGCATGGGTGGGCTATGAATATTTAGGCGATCATCATTTCTTGTTGGATTGTACGATTTGTTAGAATTGACATTAGATGTGAATGTAGAGGTAAGTTGTTGCTAAGGTGATTTATACCGACATTGTAATTTCTCTCCTTTTTTCCTTAAACAAGTATATTCAGAGCATTTTTTGTGCCTTTCAATTGTATTTAGCAACTCTTCATAATCTATGATTGGATCACTAGAAAGAATTTGGCTTGTGGAAAGAAAGCATGGATTTTCTTTAGAACAATGATACATTCTGAGCAATCTTTGTGCAGGGCAACGTGGATTCCAAGCTAAAACATATCTATCAAAAAAGTTCCTTTCCATGGTAACATCATGATGATTGGACCAATCAAGAGTGTCCATGTTGGTGGCTTCTAGAATCCATAAAAAACCATGCACATATGCAGAGCCACAATGTTTCCATTCATATCTATACCAATAATCTTTTTCTTGTAAAATCTTTTCAATCACCTCTTCACAAAAAATTGAGAATCTATGATGCAAATATAAAGATGTTATATGTGGATTCTGAACAACACCATCTATTAGTGTCTTTTTTGAAATCTCCATTGCCAAATGGTCCATAGAAGAGAAATCCTTTTGCAGATCAGCCCATTTTGTCTCTGCATAGTTCAAAGTGAAAAAAAGGATTGGTATGCCAAGTTGTTCAATCATTGTAAATAGTTGGGCTCGACAACAGTTCCAAAAATAACAGGTTCCATGCAATGATGCCCCAAAACACATCAACTGCTCATCTATCTGGCCATCAGGAGTAGGTTGAAGATGTTCACATAATGCAAACAATGACTCAGGGATTTTGTCTTCTAGATTTTCTCTAACAAAGACAAAAACAATTTGTTGGCTTCGATGTCTCATTATCAAGTTGTAGAGGAAATACCTAAACCTAACATATTTTCCAAATCTATGGTCAAAATATCTCATTAAGTGGAGGGAATATTCATGCAAGTTAATTTGAGCATTCCTCAATTGGAGGGGAAGTATTTCTCTAGTGGGAAACAATGTTGGGAACACCATTGTAAATAAACCTTTAGTGGTGTATTCATTAATAGGAGAAAAGATAATTTCAAGCCAACACAAAATATTATGCTCTTTTTTTTCAATCTATACTACTTGTTTGATTTCTTGGAGCTCTTGTATAGAATTTGGTAAGGAACGGATAAATTATGAAAAGTTTGAAGAGCCATTAGCATTTGTTGAGCAGGTTGATGGAATTAGCTCTTCATCAAAAACTTGCTCTATTGTTTGCAAGAAATTGGAGACATCAACAACAACATCAGGTAACATATTAAGAGCCTTAACATCAATCTCAACATCATTGTAGTATTTTTCATATTGAATTTTTTATTTCAATGCATCCATGACATGGTTTTTATTAACATAGCAATTGTATTTACCACCTTCAATAGTGGTACGTTGTATGATCACAACCTCAAGGTCTTGCAGTCGGCATAGCAAAAAAATTCTATGCTCGAGATATCTTGAGGAAATATTATCGTGTGACCACTATATTTAAATTGACCACCTCTAGCATGGGATACTTGTAAAACTGGAGCCACCCAGGCTAGCAATAAGCATTTCTTCAACTTGTGTCAACTTTTTTAGCAACAATGGTTGTGGGCCTAGGTCCATTCTATTGGTATAGATGAAGCGGTGGGTGCCTTTTTTAGAATATCATCTTACACATGTCATTGGTAGCCCCGACATACAAGTGTGCATCCCCATGTAGCTTTCCCTACATATTTGACAAATAGAAAGGTTCAAAAGTTCATCTATGCATTGCTAGAACCGCTTTATCATAGAAAGGTAGCAATCATTGAATATTTCTTTCAAGTGTTGTTGTTATCTTGGTGCAGCGGGGGGTTGTTTTGAGATTGTATATAAGGGGTGGAATCCACCATTGCCAATGGGTGATGTGAGGGAAGATTGTCAATAGGTAGGCTTGCACCTGTGCTTGATGCAATTATCCTTTGCTAGATGTATTTTTATGACGCTTTGCACAAATTTCCTCTCTATGTTGGCTAGAGTACAAATGATTTCGTTGGTTTTTTTCAACCTTTTTAAAATCAGCAATTCATCAGGTTGTGGAACTTGAATGTACTCGTATAGCCTTGGAGTATACATACAAGCTTAACCATATTAGCATATATTAATATACATGTATAACCATAGATATATTTAAAGTAGTAATTACACATAAACATGTTACAAAATATATATGTATATCGATGTGTATATAAATGTATATCTATGGATGATCACAAAATGAATAGCATAGTTTGAACATTGGAATATGTAAAAATATATACACAATGATTTTATAAATTTTTGTGTTAACCATTTCCACCATTTCACAATTGTTCCATCCCCCATTTAGAACAATACAATATTGGATGCACACAACTAGTTGAGAGTTATGTTTGTGGAAGCAAAGTGTATATAAGCATTTGTGTAGGCATCTATTTACATAAGAAAAAATAAATGGCATTAAAACCAAAACCACACCACCCACGCTATGGGCCCTCCTCACCATTTTTTTTTGTGCACTATAGAGGCTCGCAGGCTATAGAAAAACCTCTAACCAAGAACATTATGAAACATCGACAGGGAATTTCCTAGAGTTGTATAACACATCACATAATGACAAAGTAGGCAGAAATCTATTGTCTACATATCTGATCTATCATATTGTACTCTTTTGACAATACAACTTAATCAGAGTATAGTTTCCCACACTGGGACATTAAATATCGCATTTACTTCAAGTTCTGACATTGCACAACAATGACAGGATGCAATAACCCTTGCATAAGAAAACACTTACCATTCAGCTTCCGCATATACATATGCATATACATACACATACACATACACATACATATACATATACATATACATATACAACAACGATAGCATACAATAACCCTCGCTTGAGCAAACACTTACCATTTGGTTTTTGCATATCGACACCACCAATTCCACCATCACCAGCCCATGTAATTACGAAGCTCCACACTGCCATAAAAAAACCTAGTCGATTCACCGCCAGCACGCACATATATCTACATATACATACACATACACATATGCATATACATACACAAACATATACATATACATATACATATGCATATACATATACATATACATATACATATACATATACATATACATATATATATACATATGTATACATATACATGAAAGGGATGTTTTGTATGCTGGAAAATATAAATGTGTATCCCCTTGCATATCTATATACTTTGTCCAGTTCACCCATGTGTGTATACACCTTAAAACGGAGTAAAATTGGAAACAATGACACCAAATGTATAATAGGTATAACAAAAAGTAAATTTATACTTACGAAATCAGGATCTGAAGGCCGGTGGTCAACTCCCTCAAAGCCAGACGCTACAATGGAAATAGTGAGAGATGTCAATAAATCAATATTAGGGGGCTCTGGAGACCCATCCACAAAGCCTGCTTCCGTACACATAGTTCTAGGGACTTTTTTGCAGGGACAAAATGTTACAATTTGAGTTGACTAATTGACAACTCTATTTCACAATAAATAAATAAACATTAATGTATTGCAACATCAAAATGCCAATTGGTAGATAACTTAGAAATATCAATCTATAACCATTCCACTTTTAATACTGATCAAACAACACGAGATACAAGAACAAGAATAGAAATCCACTTTTAATACTATTGAAACAGTAGGGGATACATCAACAAGAATAAAAATGATAAATGCATATGTATATACAGCTATATATATCTGTTTATCTTTGAGGTTTCTTGTATATGTATCCATGCAGTTTTTTATTATTTTACTATATTTCTACATATAGCTATATGTAGATATTTGTATATGTTGCTAGTTGGTCCTTTCACCCTTTCTTATTGAAACAATAGGCTATAGAACAATACAAATAGAAATTATTAAGTACATATATGCATTCAATTTCCCCTTTGTCTACACATTTAAAAACACACATATAACCAGATATATATATCCATATGCACACATGCATATATCTATTTATATACACACTGCTATATCTAAATGGATGTGTATACCATACGTTTTCCTCACTATGTAACTCCTCCCCTTGAAATTTATGAAGAGAGAAAACATCCAGATTGGATTTTCCATAAATTGATTGGTTAGGAAGGGTAAAAATTCAAACCTTTTCTTGCCTATAGGATATTGTCTACTCTGAAACAAGGAATTACTATAGGGAACAAAAGGTTTGAATTCATAGCCTTCTCAGCTAGTCAATTGAGGGAAAATCTAGTCCGGATGTTTGTTGTCCTTATAAATTTGAAGGGGAGGACCTATTAATCTGCAATTGCTCCTATGTTAATGGTTGTTACACCAAATATGCAAAAAATGGGCATTATGTAAGAGCTGCATAGTGCACAAAATGAACAACAAGCAAAGAGAAAAAGTTATCCAAACAATTTTTTTTTTTTTTAACTTCAGAGCTTATTAAAATATATATGCCAAAGGGGGACTCTTGGCCACCTTTGAGCACAAAAATAGAATGTGAAATGATTTCTCATGGTGCTAGACAATGACAATCAAGATGGCGGGTCCAAGAAAATGCAATCAACACTATTTTCGGTGTTTTTCAATGTATTCAATTTCAATAGGGAAATTCACTGCCAAATTGCAATCAAATTTACAAATTTGTTATGAACATGTTGAATATACTGCACCATTAAATGCTTTGTTATTAAAGACATCTCAATGCTATATCATTTAATGTTATGGCTGTATTATAGCAATTTTTTGAGAAGCTAAATACTACTTACCTATGCTATTTTTAACTCTTTTTAAATGAAATTCTACCTAAATACAAATAAAGGTAGCATACACAGCTATCTAGATATACATGCACACATATAAATTGTTGTTGCATTCTCAAAGGAACCACAATGGTCTTGGTCTATATATATAGATATATATTTCTGCCTATATGTATTTTTTAAAATATGAAACATGTTATATGTCCTCTATGAACATGTTTCATGGTTTTATTTTTTACTGAACTATTTGAATTTTGTGATAACAAAGTGTTCTTCATGATATTGTTTTTCTCATCTCCCCATAGCAAGATGCTCATTATCCTAGTTTTCCTTTTCTATACTTCATATTTTAAAGTTGAATTTTGTATCATCTATTAATTTCATGTGGTTCCTATGTATATTCATAATAGTTCTTTTACAATTTACCTATTTGTCTATCGATCTACATTACCTGGCACTAAATATTATAAACAAACAGAGAAATTGTAAAAGAGTTATTAGATGAAAAATCCTATTCACGTTTGGGCTGATGAAAATCCTAGTAGAAACTTCAAACAAATAGCCAAGTATGTGCAGGATCATGATGGGGCAAAATCTGGCGATATCTAAGTAATATGATGGCCCATGTGGCTGATGACCATTTTTTCACCCAAAATTGATGAAACGAAAAGGGTTTTTAAAGGAGATTCTCATCATTCCACCAATATAAATTATTCTTTACTTTGAATTTAATAAATTATTATTATTCATTTGCTATTTGAATTACGACTAAAGTCTTGATTGATAGGATGATTGAAAAAAATCTATATCTTTCAAACGGTATCACATTAACATGCATCACATTCTATGCTTCACATACTATAGGATTAAAAAAAAAAATTGAATTTCATGAAGTTTTGACCAAGTTAAGGTGGTCAGACATACGAGTTTTTATATTTTTTAAAAGTTGTAATAAAAAAATTCATAATTAATTATTTACTTGGAAAACAATTACAAACAAATATGCATCACATCGGTACATGAGTCCCCTACTTATATCTAAAATATTATAAAAAAATATTATCATTTTATTGTGGTTAGGGTGGTCAGACACACACCTACTTATTTTTTCCCTGAAATTTAAGTACTACTGCATTGAAATTTCAAATTTTCATGAAATAGATATTTTTTTTAAAGATATAAACCTAGTAGTTTAGAAAATACATTCAATTTTCTATAGATTCTATTCTTACATATTTTTAAAATAATATAGATAACTTATTCAATTTTTTACGTCAGGTTGCCTAACTTTGATTTTTTGAATTTTATTGCCACTTAAGGGCCTATTTTTTCCATGATGATCCTACACATACCCAGCCTATCGGCTAAAAATATAAAGTTGAAAGATAAAAGAGCTATTAGAATAACACTTAAGAGCCAACAAACTAATTATTTCTCCACGCTTATATAGACATCTTTTCAACTTTCCAAATCACTTATTTAAACCCAGTTCTTTATGATGATACCTATTTTCTTTAGGCCATGACAACAATTATATGATGCATAAATCTCTGCAAAATGTGTATAACACCACTGGCTTAATTATAAATTCAAGCTACATTACTTGGCATTAAATATTATAGACAAATCATTTATGCAAAATACCCATGTAAAATGACTTGTAGCAAATAATTGTTATTCTAACAACTCTTATACAATTTCTCTATTTGTCTTCAATATTCATTAAAAAAGAACATAGCTCGAATCCAGTATCAATATCTTTCATAATATTATTTTTTTCCCAATCTGCTTGAAGCTCGTTGAAACAAACCAGGCCCAGGTCTGTTTATGTATGGGGTGGAGCTTGCTAATTATGTAGGATCTTAGTGTCTTATATCAATATGTTTCATTATATTCTTTGTTCCTCATCTATTTCATCTTCCCCACAACAAACTACTCTTCATCATATTCCTTTTTTCATTTCTCCATAACAAAGCATTCATTATCGTAGTTTAGCTCTTTTGTCATCCATATGTTAAAATTCTATTTAATATAGGTTTAAAGCATTTGTCATTTTCTTGTGATTCTTAAGCATTTTCCTAATAGCTCTTTTTCAATTTCACTTCTTGTCTTGTACCAATATCTTTCATGATATTGTTTTTTTGTCAAATTAAAAATATAAAGATGAACAAATAAAAGAGCTATTAGAATAACACTTAAAAGCCACCAAACTATTTTTTCTCCACACTTATATATATATCTTTTCAACTTGCGAAATCAATTATGTAAACCCAGTTCTTTATGACAATACATATTTTATTTAGGCTATGACAAAAATTATATGATGCAACAATATCTAGAAAATGCATATAACGCCACATACTTAATTGTAAATTTGAGCTATATTGATTGGGATTAAATATTATACACAAATCATTTATGCAAAAAACCCATGTAAGACTACTTGTAGCAAATAATTGTTATTCTAACACCTCTTATACAATTTCTCTATTTGTCTTCAATATTTATTAACAAAGAACATAGCTCGAATCTTGCATCAATATGTTTCATGATATTCCTTTTTCCTTGATCTGCTTGAAGCTCCCTAAAACAAATTGTCTGGGTCTGTTTATGTAAGGGGTGGAGCTTTCCAATTGTGTGGGATGGAAGTGTCTTATATCAATATTTTTCATCATATTCTTTCTTCCTCATCTATTTCAACTTCCCCACCCTAAATTATTCTTCATGATATTCTTTTTTTAGTTTCCTATAACAAACTATTCATTATCATAGTTTGCCTCTTCTATTCTCCATATTTTAAATTTTTATTTAATGTGGGTTTTTCTTTTCCAATTTCACTTTTTGTCTTGTACCAATATGTTTCATGATATTATTTTTTCTCAACTGTTTGAACTTCCCCATAATAAACTGTTCTTCATGATATAATTTTTTCTAGTTCCCCATACCAAATTGTTCATTATTGTAGTTTTCCTATTTTATTCTCCATATTTTAAAGTTCTATTTAATGTGGGTTTTCCAACATCTGTCATTTTCCTATGATTGTTAAGTGTTTTCCTAATAGGTCTTTTTGAATTTCCCTTGACCAAAAATTTTTAGATATGGAAATCTATGTATGTGAAATTACTTACAAAGAATATTCAAACTGAAGAACCTAGATCAAGTCAAATGCATGTATAGGTTTGAGTTTATAGCATATTCCTTCTTACCTAAAATTCTATCACTATCTAGACAAGGTGTAACAAAATTCTATGTAACAGTTGGCTTCTCAATTCAAAATTTAAGCTACATAATTTTCCACTAAATATTATAGACAAAATAGGGAAATTGTAAAACAACTATTAGAAAAAAAAGAAAGAATTATATGTAAATCATAAATGATAAAAAATCCACACTAAACATATTCATCACAGGTGATCAAAAATCCACATTAAACATATTCATACAAGACAAGCAGTCTATCCAAGAGTTGAATTGCTAATTCAAAATTTGAGTTAGATTCTTTGGCACCAAACCGACATTAAATAGAACCCATAAAGCCAATAAGTGACAATAACCTATACAAAATGCCTATAATGCCATAGACTTAATCGATAAAATTTGGGCTACATTGGTTGGCACTAAATATTCTAGACAAATAGAGAAATTGTAAAAGATATATTACACGACAAATACTATTTATGGATCGCCTGACGAAAATCTCGTCAAAAACTTCAAACAAATAAATTGAATAGATAAAAGAGATATTAGAAATAATAAAAATTAACACCCAGTAAAGTAATTGTATCTCCAACATGTTTCTACTTTCAAACTAACCCTCTGCATATATATGTAATCACTCCTTTGTTAATCTACAATTGGTCCTAGGTTAATGGGTGTAACGATAAAGATGCACAAAGATGACTAAAACAACAAACAGAGGGTGATAAAATTACTAACCCTAACCATATTTTTTGATGAAAGAAACAAGATCTAGCTACAATTGCTCCTATGGTAATGGGTATAACACCAAAGATGCACAAAGATAACTATAAACAATAAATGAGGGACGAAAAAATTACTAACCCTAAGCATAATTTTTTATGAAAGAAAAAAAATTTAACTACAATTTCTCCATCCATACAAAACCATAATGCCAAAGACCTATGTAAAATGACTTACAGATTTTGGACAACAATAGTTTTAACCTAGACAATAAGTAAATCATTTATGAAAAACACCCATGTAAAACAACTTACAAACTACGAAGAACAACAGTTTTAAAACCCTCCAACCTGCTATAAAACGGAGCCAAAGCCGTCAATTTTTACAATAGCCTCCTATCAAATGAACCATGGTACTAAAGCTAATGATTTTCAGAATAATCTACTATCAAACCAATAACACAATTTCTCTTTCAACAATGCAACTTAATCAATATATTTTCTAGCACATTTCATACTATACTTTCCCACACTGCAACACCCATGTAAAACTACTTACAGATTTCAGAGAACAACAATTTTAACATAAGAAAAAAATAAATCATTTATGCAAAACACCCATGTAAAACAACTTACAGATTGTGAAGAACAATAGTTTTAAAACCTTCAAATCTACTATGAAACCAACAACACAATGACTATTTTGACAATACAACTTAATCAAACTATACTTTCCCGAACTTCAACACTCAATATTGCATCTACTTCATCTACCCACATTTACTTCATCCACCCCCATTGTACAACAACAACATAATGCATTAACACTTCCACGAGCAAACACTTTCCATTCAACTTCTGCATATCGAGGACACCAACTCCACCACCACCAACCCACGTAATTACCAATATCAACATCACCACAAAAAAACCCAGTCAAGTGGCCACCAACTGGGACATCCCCAACACCAGAAAATCCAATTCATGGTTGGGCTAATGAAAATCCCGATGGAAACTTCAAACAAAATAGCCTATTGACTAATTAATTATGAATTTTTTATTAAAAATTTTAAAAATATAAAAACTCATATGTCTAACCACCTTAACTTGGTCAAAACTTCAATAAATTCTTTTTTTTTAATCCGATAGTATGTGAAGCATAGAATGTGATGCATGTTTTGAATTCAAAAAATGTGCTACCATTTGAAAGCTATAGATGTTTTTCAATCAACCTATCAATCAAGACTTTAGTCATAATTCAAATAGAAAATGAATAATATTTATTTATTAAATTGAAAGTAAAGCATTTTTTATATTGGTGGAAAGCCGAGAATCTCCTTTAAAAACCTTTTCGTTTCATCAATTTTGGGTAAAAAAAAAGTCATCAGCCACATGGTCCATCATATCACTTACATATCACCACTTTTTGTCCCATCATGGTCCTGTACATACGCGACTATTAAGTAGAATTATTTTGTAGGCTCATAAGGATCTCATTTTTACAAGATGATAAGTGCTTAAGTAGATCATCATATTATGCTTTGGTGATGTGATGTAAAATTGAAGGCTATTGTGACTTTGTAGCTAGACGTAGGCACCAATTTTTCCTTTGCAATCTCCTCTTCCATAATTGTTCCAAAATTGATAAATCTTTTCAATTTAATGAATTTTTTAATTTTAATTTATTAGGGTTTTTTTTTCTTCATGAAGTTTAAGAAATATAGAAGATATGCTTGATATTTATTTATTTATCACTCCTTTAGGTATTATTCATGAATACATATCCATGTAAGTTACTGGTTTGTAGTACATATCAAAGTATAAAGGATCATGCTTGGTTTGATGAAGTTTTAATTATCCTTTATTCATATATATATATATGAACTTAGCATTCATTCATATTTTAAGGGTCTATAGATTTGTTTGTAAGAGGTATTTACTGCTCCCTATGATCTATAATAGAATTTTCCTCCTAAGTCTTGTGAAGCTCAAAGTGTAGAAGGTTTGGTTCAACCTTATTTTTTGTCTTTTCTTGTTCTTATTTTGATTATAGACTGAATCTCTATCTTATTCCTTTGATCCCTATGTTTTGGAATTGTATTTTCTCTTAGAAATAAGGGTTGCAAGAAAAAGAATCAGCATGTTTTACTACTTCATATTAATAAACATTAGTTTTCATTTTTGTATGTGCAAAATAAATGTTTCCAACGCTTTTTATTATTTTAGTAAAAAATATATTGAGAATTAATTAGTGAAGGTATATGTATCATTTTATCAATTTTCCAAAATAAATTGGAAAAGTCATGTTTTTGAGCTTGTTGAATTATTAGGAGAATTTTATTTTGTGGATAGTGTTGATCAAAAAATCTGGGGAGTGCATAAATCCTCAAAAGGTAACCATAAAAGCCATTACATTTATGATAAAATATTTATAATCTACCAATGAAGAACAAGAAAAAGAGATGAAGGGAGTATAAAAGCTAAAAAAACATTATACCTTCAAGCACCCTTTGTTGATTCACCTCCATTGTCGTTCTCAATTTTAATTTTCCAAATTGTTTATGTTTCTCTCAGAATCGCATGTGCACTTCAAAAGCTCAAGAAGATGATGATTGTGAATTTTTTATAATCGTGGTTAGGTTGGAAGAATGTGACAGTCTACATTTATGGAGGATTCATTTGTGAGTGACGGTCAAGATTTGATAGAGAATTGACTGAGATCAAATGAGAGAATGTGCATAGGAAAGTTACCATTTCAAAAATAGAAGAATGGAGGACTTAATTTGAGAGGGAAATTAAAAAGTGGAGAGGAAAATAGAAAAATGGAAGAGTTAAGTGGAAGAAAGGAAGAGTAAAGTGGAGAGAGAAAATATGGGAAGTAGGAGTTAAGCAGAGAGGAAAATATGGTAAGTGATAATTAAAATAAATATTTTTTTTTTATCACATGTGAATAATTAAATAAATAAATTTATTTAAGTAGAAGAAATTATGGATTAAATAATTAAACATAATTTTTGAATCATAGGAGAGAAATAGAAGAAAACGGTCGATTGATTAAATAATTTAATAATTTAATTAATACTAGAGGAAACTTAAATAATTAAAATTATTTAATTATAAGGGAAAGAAGGAAGATGAAATTAGGGTTTGAAGAAAGAGATTAGTCTAATTAAATAATATTTATTTAATTAGGTTAGATGAAAATTAGTAGAAAAATGTCACTATGGGCTAAGGCCAATATTTAATGTCTACTTTTTGCCAGTCTTTGAGAAATATGATTTTTAGCATTGTTTCAAAGAAAAAATAAGAAAAAATTATTTAGAACCTACCCTAGCATGTTCCAATATTAGTAGGATAATATGATGCCCCTCGAAAAATTAGGCAAAAAATCAAAAAATTGAGCCAGATTGGCTGACAAGCTAATTTAATGTGTTTAGATGTGTAGACTGTGAAAAAATAGGTTTCTAGGTTAATTATGTTAGCTTGAGAAATGATAGGATACCATGACTAGTACAAACTAGTAGTTGTGTGTAGTGACATGCAATGATTATCTGATAGGCGGAGGGGAACACCAACTGGAAGCGACATGTACACATTGAGGACGAATCAAGAATAGAACATCAATGTCACCATTGGGAGCAGTAACTTACAAAGGCATGTGCAGAGTTGGATATATATCATAGTAGATGCAAACAACATAGTTACATACCAACACATTGTACATAGTGGTGGACAATGTATTTCCCCTATGTGCAGATATGTATGTATGTCATAGTAGATACAAACACGATGCATACATAGTGATGCATACTTGTTGTCACAAAACACAAAGCATAAATTTAGCAGCACTGGTTGTAAGAAACAATATAGTATTTTTTGGACAACACCTTATAGAACATTGAAACAATACAACCCTTTCAACACAACATTTTTGAAAATGAAACAATATAGCCTAAGGTAGACAACGAAAATCAATAGTGCCTTATAGAAAGAAACATAAACTTAACACTAAATTTTTCATTGCATTGCAAGAATAGCCTAAAAATAGAAGTCATAAATGGAAGAATATTGGTTTCAGTAACAATATTTACAAAATAGAAAAATTCACAATAAGAAACCTATGGAAAAATATAGTATGTTCAACAACACCAAATTGAAAATGCAACAATATATTAACATTAAATATATAACATTAAATATTTTACTACATTGCAACCACATCCATAAAATGAAAGCCATAAATCAAACAATATTGGTTTCATCAGCGAGTGAGATGGAAAAATCCACAAAAGAGAAAAATTCACAGCAACAAAGCCATGCAAAATCTGTATTCTAAGTCTTATATGCAACATTGATGTGACCATTGATTAGAGGAATGGACAATATATTATCTCAAAAAGGTGATACAATTATGTGAAATCTTAAGAGTATAATTGAAATTTCAAATAAGTGTATTTACATAAGCCATGCAAAACCTTAAGAATAAAGAGATAATTGCATCCAAAAAATTCTGTTGAAGATTGATACAAAAATTTGAAACTATATTTTTTAATTTTATTTGTAATCATTGTCAAAGGTCATTTACAAAACATTACTTCTTAAAAATGCCCATAATGCAATTTGAAAAATTAACCTGTGACGAGGCTAACCTCATAGAAGATCTAATGCTATGAAAATATTGATAGTATTGATGAATATAAGTTGAGATAAAAGATCATTCACTAAGATATTACTATATTATGTGAAACAAAATTTGTTTTTTTTTTAGTATGGTTTGCAAAAAATGAAAGGAAATGTGAAGATTAGTGTAATGAATATGTGTCATTGGTAGACAATATGTAAAGTAGGGAAAATAAAGAGATATAATTTATACCAAATAATATGCAATGCATGTGCAATAAAAGTAATTAAAAAAATAAGATGTAGGCATAAACTGTGGATGCAACGAGATGTAGAATGAACACAAGAAAATAAGGCCTTCTCTCAACCCTACCATATTGGGTCATGCAGCTACATGGGCTATCACCAAACCCCTAAGCAAGAACATACATTTACCACCACTATGATCAATGGTGAAACCAATGTTTCGACACTTGAGAATTTTTGCTTAATATATGTTGTTTATGTATATTTGATTGTGTGTGAGTTTGTCCATCCACAAACAAAAACATACTCAAATATCCAGTAACAATAAATGTTAAGCATTATGGATTGTGGAAATATCATTAGCATTAACATGGAAATTGTATTTAGTTGAAATCAGTCTTCTGTATTTTGAAAATATATATAGTTGTATTGTTTATGACAAACAATTTGAGATGTAGTTGTGAAATAAAAGATGGAATAAAGGAGATATAACCTTACCTTCTATGTAAATAGAATGTAGTCACAACTTGTACACCATGACAAACATGTGATTGCATAGCTATTTAGTATTGTGGAGATGTGTATGTATAGTTTAGAATGTTTGCAATCTCAAATGGTTTCAATCAAATATAGTTACACATAAGGAAAATATGAATTCCAGTGAAGCGAACATGTGTCATTGGTAGACAATATCTAAGTCAGGAAATATAAACAACTATATAGTTCATAACAAATACTATGTAATGTATTTGCAATAGAAGAGGTCATATAAACAAGATGTAGGCATCCCTTCTATAGAGAGCAAGAGACAATATGTGTACAATTATAACTTCCATATAATTCTCTTCTGGCACTTGGCAATTTTGTTCAACTGAAATCAATGTTATCGATTTTAAAAAATATATATAGTTGTAGCATTTTTGACAAAGAATTTCAGATGTAGTTGTAAAAGAAGAGATGGAATAAAGGAGATATAGCCTTACCTTGTATATGAATGGTATGTATTTGCAACTTGGACAGCATAAAAAACTTGTGAGAATGAAGCTATTAATAATTTTCAAGATCTACAGTTACAACTCAAAATGTTTGCAATCTAAATTTGTTAGAATCTGATATAGTTAGACACAAATGGTTCAAAGGCAATAGATTTGGAAGAAGCATGATTGAGAAAAGGAGAGAAAGGTTTTGAGAGAAAAAATAAATATAAATAATATTTGGCAAAGCCAGGAACAAGAAGGAATCCATGTTTGTTGTTGGAGGCAAGGGGAAACATAGGGAAAGAATTGAATAGAAAATTCTCTTAGCAATCACTGTAGAAGTAAAACCTTGGCTATCTTGGCAGAAGTGATTGCAACTGCATTATGGAGGGAATGAGAAGGAAGGAAAATTAGGAATGGTGGGAATTCTCAATGCATTGAAATGAAAAGGAAAAGGAGAAGTGGTATATTTACTGTCAAGAATAGAAACATTTCATCATGATAAAAATGCAAACAATTTTTGAAGGTGATCCTCTTCCTTGATTTCAAGTGCATTGTATTTGTTGGAATGTAGCCTAGATTATTTTTCAAAAGAGAAAGGTGGATCTATGCATATTTTTGTTATTGATTTAACACGAGAGAGAGTTGTGAATTGTATTCCTTGCCTTTCTTTACTTTCAATATCTATTGTAGCTCTCTCCAGTGTCAAGCCTTGAGATTTATGTATTGTTATCGCCCAAGCCATTGGCAAGGGGAGCTACCTTCAGCTTCCTCATGTGATTGGGGGAATGGGGATGGCTCTTGGAATTTTCTGATCCCATGCTAGGCCAATGTAGTTAGGGAAGTGGACAACAACATATTTAGGAAGTTGAGGTGGTTTAGCACCCCTAGCATATAAGATATCCTTCACTAAACCTAAAGATCCATTAACCAAGCTAGTTGCCACCCAAAGATTTATTGTCAACATTACTTGCTGGCCAATTGCAAGTAAGAGCTCTGCTTGATGTTGTTCATCATCACCATAATCGAGTGTGTTTTGCTGAGAATTTTCAGCAACACTAATTGCAATGGGAACATTTAATTGCTGAATCATTTTTCTATTGTGCAAGGAAACCAACCTATTTGTTGGGAATAAGTGGATAGCTTCACCAAACTCTTGGTTTTTCCTAGCTGAAAGCATGGCGTTTGTTTGATTCATAAGATTTTTCCTAGAATTCTTGACAATTTCTAATTGTAGACATGGAAAAAGTACAAATTTGCTTTGGCACACCTGATCCTGATTTACTAACAACATTTCCTCCTAAATCACATTCTCAACATTTCATTACATTCTATCCCTTAATTTGATAAATCATTATTTATTGGATTAAGTCTTCTCCTTTCAATGATTAAATTAATCAATTAATTTAATTAACCTTTGCATCCCTATTTAATTAAACAAATCATTTTATTTAATTAAATCCTCTAAAGTACTCATATTAAATTAAATAAATTAAATCTTATTTGATTTAATCTAACATATTCCTCCTTCATTAAATAAATCAACTCATTTATTTGATAAATCATTTCCTCTCAATTATTGATTTAAATCAATTCACAAACATAAGTCTAAATTGTCACATCACCTAATTCTTCATTAAGTTAATCAAATCACTTGATTAAGTTAATCTCAATCCCTAAATTCTTCTAGAGAATGCAAGTTGCACAATAAATCAAATACTTTGATTTATTAATTCTTCTATTTTCCCTCACAAAACATCAAAAAGGGGATATTCCTCTTTTCAATTCAAAAAGGCCAAGTGGACTTGGTCCTTCCAACAAGGCATTTAAAGCCTCTTACATGTCCTTGACCTCAAGCCAAGTGACATTAACTTCATTCCTTTTCCATCTTCAACATGTCATTTCTCAAATTTGAAATGCCACCTAATTGCATTTATTGGCACTTTGGCCAAAAAATGCTCATTCCTCATCCAATCACATGTGGACAAGTGGCACAATGCCATTGGATTATCTTTTATCCCACATTGCTCAATCTTGCTCATTCTTCCAAGATTGAAATCTATAAATTGGAGACCCTTCTCCTTAATCTTCATCCACAACTCATATGCAAAGTTACTCTCTTCAAGTGAGAACTAATTTTTCTCATTTCATTCATATGCTCTTATCATTTTCATATTTGCACCAAGGTTATGCTCAAATCTCTTTGGAGATTTGACCATTTCTTCATCAATCCCCATTGCAATCATAGGAATTGGGAAAGGGCCAATTGCAACACATCATTGGCACCAATTCCTCCATAAGATCATCAACTTATTAGCTTAATTAGGATTTAGTTTAAGTTTCTTACTTTTTGTTCTTCATTTTCCTAATTTAGCTTAAATAGGTGGATTTTATGGGGAATCCTTCAAATCTTTGCATGCATTTTGATCTAACACTAACAATGTTTGATGTCTTTGTGCTCTTGTAGGTTTAGGGGTTCACACTAATATTCAAAAGGAGTGTACAAAATTTTTGTTGTGTATCAGATTGTCCATGTTGGCGGAAGACAGTGTCAAGCATGACAACAATATTAAAAGTATGCCAAAGAGCCAACACTGTGGATAAATAAGCATAGATAGGCTTTTCCAAAATATTAGGTAGTTGTGCCAGGTCACCCATGAGTATAATAGAGACACCACCAAATTGCTGCATATGTCTAGCAGGGAATTCTTGTTGTAATCAACTATCTATTTTAAGCAACAACTTGGGCCCTAGGAAGCTCATTTCATCAACTAATATGTACTTAATATGTTTGAATTCCTCTTGAAATATGGTCAATGGTTTTCCTTTTAATGGATTCATATCTCTAATTGGTATTCAAAGAGTTGTATGCACTATGGAGGCACAAATATTGTAAGCAACCAACCCTATTAGCACCAAAGCAAGCAAAGGATTCATTCTCTAATTTGGTGATATATTTAGTGCTCTTCAAATCTTGCCTATAAGGAAAAATTTACCTATGCCAGCAATTCCTTGAATAATCATATGCAACGGTGATGATGAAGATGATCCAAGCTAGTGTTGTTTAATGATATTCAGAGAAAACTTTTACTTAGGAGATAGCTGATGAGAAAGTGTAGGTGCTACCAATGAGTAAAGAGTGTCTTCAGCTATATGCAATTTACTTTTTGAAATGAACTATTTAGAAATGTTATGCAGACTCTCTAGAACATGGTGTGTGTCCCACTTGTGATGTAGATCAAAGTATCGTCTACCTAATAGTTGTAGCTAGTCAAAGAAAACATTGTTTATAGCACCAAGCTGAGAAAGCAACTCCCATTCATATTCATCTATGGGAGGTAGAGACTACATGCTATCAGTATTAGTATCACCTTCCTCTTCATTAGCAAGGGGAGAAATAACTCTATTAGCATGCCAAGGGGGATAGCCAACAACATAAAATAGCCTTCAGTTTTGTATTATTCTTTCTCTTGTGAGGCCTATGTCTACCTTGACATTTTAGAAAGGCTTGTATAGTAGTAATTCCGACCAAAAAAAATGTTTCAAAGGTATCACTTTTCTTTAGGGGGCAGTCTTGAATAGTGGGTAAATAATGATGATAGCAGGTTGTGGTTGGGGATGCCAACTCGCACCTTTGTGGTTTTTTTATATGTATACAATTGTGCAAATTTAATAAGGGATATTATCTGCATTTCAGCTGGTCTTTGCATGTAACAATGAACATAACCACTTGCAAGCTCATCACCACTATCAAATATTTTCAAATGGTGCAATTGATGCCTACTGGTGTTCAAAGATAGGAAATGTCAGATTGAGATGACAAGGGACAATTTTTGCAACATATGGCATGTTTCTTGTACACCAATGTCATGATCTACAACCAAGTTCATCATGAATTTTTCATAGGCAATAAATGCTTTATCCCCACAAGAATTTGTATTTGCAAGCCTTTGCAAGATATCAATATAGCTTTTAGATATTTTTTCAAACTTTGATGCATATTTAGAAATGTAGTTCAAGACAATTTGTCTAGACAAGACTGGTAGGCAATCAATGTTTTCTCACCAAATCGCAAGCATCTCAGGGTTGTGGATATTAGCATGCTCATCATTTCTTGTTGTCTTATAGGATTTTTTCAATTCACTATCAATCACCAATGTTGATGATGGTTGTGTATTCCACAAAGCCTTGTAGCGACATTGTAGTTGGTGGCCTTTTTTCCTAAGGAAAGTGTATTGAGTACACTTGGTATGCCTTTGCACCGTGTTTAACAATTGTTCATAATCCACCATTGGATCCATGCAAGATATTTGCATACTATTATGCAAGAATGGGTCCTCCAAAGATGAGTGGTGGACCCTTGATATTAGTTTATCCGGGGATTGAGAATTCCATGTTGAAACATAGTGATCAAAGAAGTTTTTTTCCTATTGAAGCTCATGTGGGTTAGACCAATCAAGCATGTCCATATTCAGGGCACCTAGAAGCCATAGGAAACTATGGACATGTTTTGATCCATGATTTTTCCACTCATACCTATACTATTAGTCCTTTGTGTGGAAAATCTTCTCAATAACCTCTTCACGAAAAAATGGTGAACCGCAAATGCATGTACAAGTTTGTTATGTGTGGGTTTTGCACAACATTGTTTGTGAAGCATCTTTGAGAGTATGGAATATGTGGCTAGGCATGAGGATCAATTACCCTATACAAATTAGGCCATTTTGTGTCTACAAATCTCAAAGTGAAGAAGAGATTCGGTGTGCCAAGTTGGTGGATCATTGCCACAAGCTCTTGACAACACTTGACCCAATATGAGTGTGTTCCTCACAAAGATGCACCAAAGAGAACAAGCTAGTTTTTTATCTGGGTATCTGATGCATCTTGAAGAAATTGTCACAAAGCAACAATAGACTTTGGGATCCTTTCCTCCAAGTTTATTTTCATAAAAATTGAAGTTGATTATTGGCTTTGATGTCTCATTACCAAATTATAAAGGTAATATAAAAATCCAACATGCCTCCCAAATCTATTATCATAGTATCTCATCAAAAACAATTCATATTCATGTAAGTGAATATGTACACTTCTTGATTGTAGGGGCATTGTTGTGATAGTGTGGAACAAGATTGGAAAAGCCATGCTTAATAAGGTTCCCTTCTATATTATATTCATTGATAGGGCTAGAATTTATCTCAGGCCAAGGCAAAGTATTTTTACTAATGTATGTAATATGCAAGGCATCTCTAATTGCCTACAATTCTTGAGGAGGGTTGGGCATCAATGGAATAAATGATGATGATTCCTCAAGCTCAACTTCCTCATCAACAACACTTTTTAGTGTTGCCATTAGTTTAGCTATGTTATGTACTCGTTCTTTCATTATGTGCAGAAGATAAAAGATGTCAGTACTTATAGTGGGCAAAAAATTTAAAGCATCATAATATATTGCAACATCACTATAGTATGGGTCATTCTAAATTTTGTATATTAATGCAGCCATGACATTATGTTTGTCAACATAGCAATCATAGTTCGTCCCCTGAACGCTAGTTCTTCACATAATCACCACTTCAAGATCATGTAGACAACGAGATAACAAAGTTGCAATGGCCATGAAGTCTTTAGGGAAGCTTATAGTATGGCCACTATATTTGTATTTTCCTCCTCTATCATGGGTCACTTGCAAAACTAGAGCAACTCTAGCTATAATAATCTCTTCAACTTGAGTAAGCTTTGCAAGGACGAGAGGCTGTGGGCATGGATCCATCTTGTTCACTAAACTAAATCTATGGATGCCCTTTTTAGAAGCACAAAACAAACACATGATGCCTACACTAGATTCTTGCACTCTCATGCTAATGTAGCTTTCCTTGCAAACACTACAAATTTTAAAATCAGACAAAGCATCATTGCACCAACAGAAGGATTGCATTGAAATGTGAAAAGAATCACCAATCATGTTGCTTGAGTGATGGGATAATAATGATGTGGATGGAAAGGCATGCTCAGAAATATTTTACTGAGGTCTAAAACCACCTATTGTGGAGAATCATTCACTACGATGCTTGTGCTAAAGTTGGCAAGGGATGGGGGGTGTAGGGCTACAACAGGGAGCAAGTTCTGCTAGCGAGCCTGGCTGTAGTTATGGTGCATCTATCTGGGCATGCGGGGCCAAGTTATGCTGATCTACAGTGTGTATTTGTTTCAATTATTTTTCTCAATGACCTGCACAAATCTGGTCTCTATGGTGCACATAGTAAAGTTGGTTTCTTTGGCATTTTGCTCCCTTTTTATGGTCCACACTTGCTGCATGATTTGAACTTGAACAAGGCTGAGGACACTACAACCATAATATGAGGAAAATAATAAAATTCTTGTAAACACCAACTTAAATAGAAATGGAATAAGTAAAGAGGTCAAGCTAATTAAATATGGAACAAAACAGCCAAAGGTATATAGCAAGACTTAAGAATTCCCTATGGAAAATAATACATCACAACGGAGATGAAAAATTTCGTGGAAACTCCAACTTAAAGAGAAAAAATGCAACCAATGAACAAATAGGTAATATAAAATTAAACAGAAGAAAGGAACGCATGCTCTCCACCCTACCATATTAGGTCATGGAGCCCCATCGAATCTCACCAAACCCCCGAGAAAGAACATACATTGTCCACTAGTATGAACAATGGTGAAATGAATGTTTCTTATTGTGCCCAATATAGAACCTTTCATTCTAATAGTTATTTTTTTAGTGTAGAAGGAATAATAGCCAAGACATAACAATCAACATCATGCATTGGATGCATTTGTAGGGATTTTCTGCTTGGAAATATAAAACCATGGTCCAGAACAAAATAAAAAAATAAAAAATTTGCACGTACACAAATGATTTTTTCTAATAGTGACTTATCGACAACAACCAAAGAATACATATATGCGAATGTATTTTTAAATGTATCTTTGCATATGCAATGTAGTTTTGATGGACATTGTAATGAATGGAAGGTACGATGCACTCTTTAAAGAAGAGTGTAATGCTACTACTGCTTATGGTTGTGCATCGTGCCTTCCTTCATTCCAGCCTCCATCTAAAAAACCTTCACATGTTTTATTGCAAATGCATATATAGATATACATATACATATATTATGATGAAGACAAAAATGTGCTTGCAAACACCAACTTAAAGACTCATAGTGCAACTAAACAACAAATAGAAAATATAAAATGAAACACAACAAAACAAGACATGCTCTCCACCCTACCATATTGGGTCATGGAGCCCCATGGGATCTCACCAAACCCTCGAGAAAGAACACACATTGTCCACCACTAGTATCAATGGTGAAACCAATGTTTCTTGTCATATTCAATATAGAACCTATCATTCTAACATATCCTTTTTTGAGGCTGAAAGGAATAATAGCCAGGTTTCTGCAACCATCATTATGCATTGGATGCATATGTAGATATTTTCTAATTGGAAATATAAAACCATGTGGGAAAAAAAATAAAAATAAAAAACCTACACACGCACCAATTCCTTTATCAACAGTGTCTTATGGAGAATAACCAAAGAATATATATATGCATATGTATATGTATAAATGTATCTATGCATATGGAAAGAATTTTTGATGGAGACTCCAATAAATGGAAAGTACAATGCACTCTTTAAAGGAGAGTGTAATGCTGCTGCTACTTATGGTTATGCATCATTCTTTCCTTCATTGGAGCCTCCGTCTACAACAACTACACTTTTTTTATTGCATGTGCATATATACATATACATATACATATGCATATATTGCGATGAAGACAATAAATTTCTTGCAAAAACCAACGTAAAGACCCACAGTGTAGCTAAACAACAAATATAAAATATGAAATGAAACACAACAAAACAAGGCATGCTCTCCACCCTACCATATTGGGTCATGGAGCCTCATGGGCTCAAACCAAACCCCCGAGAAAGAACATATGTTGTCCACCACTTTGATCAATGGTGAAAATAATCTTTCTTAGCACACTTAATATACAGCCTATCATTCCAACAACTCCTTTTTTGAGGTTGAAAGAAATAATAACTAAAATGGTACACTTAACAAATATGCCAACAAATACAATTCAACATCATCCATTGGATGCATATGTAGGAATTTGTTGTTTGGAAATATACACACTAAAAAATGTAGATGTAGAAATGTATGTACATGGCATTAAATGTAGACATATTCATATATTCATTTTCACTCTTCTTATTAAAACTCGGACCTATAATTTAGAAACAAGGCTTAAAACAATAATAGTCAAAGTTACAAGAATTAACTTTGAAGTTGAGTGCAAGTTGTTGATGTCAGATCTATCTACAATTTTCCCTGCCATGCAAGACTCTCCAGAGATAATTTTCATATTTCCTTGAATGCCAAACATCCATGCCTAATTTTGACTTTGGAAATTTGTTATAATTTATGTTGACTAGAAATCTATTTCCTTTTCTTTCTTTGAAGTGCTTTCCAGATCAAAAGACCTTTCCTTTTTGTTGTTTTTGCTTTGTTACTAGTTTAACTAGTTATACAATTTTTTGATTGCACGTGAATATATACAAATACATATACATATCCATATATTACGATGAAGACAATAAGGTTATTGCAAACACCAATGCAAAGACCTAAAGTTTAGGTAAACAACAAATATAAAATATGAAATGAAACACAAAAAAATGAGGCCTACTTTCCACCCTACCATATTGGGTCATGGAGCCTCGTGGGCTCAAACCAAACCCCCGAGAAAGAACATATGTTGTCCACCACTTTGATCAATGGTGAAACCAATCTTTCTTATCAAACTTAATATACAACCTACCATTCCAACAACTCCTTTTTGAGGCTGAAAGAAATAATAACTAAAAAGGTACACATAAAAATATGCCAACAAATACAATCCAACATCATGCATTCGATTCATATGTAAGAACTTGTTGTTTGGAAATATACAGACTAAAACAGTACATGTAGAAATGTATGTGCATGGCATTAGATGTAGAAAATATACATATATAGATGAATGGAAACTTATAGATATAGATATGTACGGATACATGTGTTGGAGAGGGTGACCGATATTCAACCTTGAAAGAAGCTCGCAATCTTGGCTCATAGCTTTGATAGAAGGTAAAGCCAGAGAAGAACACAAAACAATGCCTTATTGAAAATTTCAAAGACTTTCACCACCTCTTCTCACATTTTAAATGGTAGGTGTTGGTACAACCATCTCCAGTACATGGATACCATACAATAGTTAGGGTTGATGCCAAGAGGGAGAGCTTATGTGAAGGTGCAAGCTCGACCATCGGTTGTGGAGTTGTTGTGAAGGTGGTTGGAGGATATTTTTTGTTTTTTGCATGGGCCAATGACTCCAAAAGTAATACAAAAGTCTCGGTAATGGAACTATAGATCAAAGTGATGGAAAATGTATGTGCCATATGTATATATATCTATGTATTTCATAGAAGATGCAAACAAGGCTATATTGCTTCAATTTTCAAGAAGGTTTTGTTGAGAAAAGAGTATATTTTTGCATGGGTTTGTTACTATGAATTTTTGTGGGTTTCTCTGTATGACTTCTATTTTGTGGCTATGTTTGTAATGGAATAATTTTTTTATCATTATGCAGTTTTTTCCAGGCTTTGAGAAATAGGACAACGTGCAAAAAGCTAGTGGGAAGAGGCGTGTTTGAAGGAACCAAGAAGAGGTGAATATTGGGAAAATCCTTAGCGATATTGTTTCATTTGTTGTTCATGGTTTATGGAAGGCTATGTTGTCTGATCTCTGATAAGGTGTTGTTGAGAAAAGACTATATTGTTTGTAAAAATGAATATTGTTTCATTTATGGTTCACATTTTGTAGCTATGGTTTTTCATGGGTATGTTACTATGAATCTTTGTGTTTTGTGGGTTTCTCCATCTGGATTGCTATTGAAACCAATATTGTTTGATTTATGGCTTCCTTTTTGTGGTTATTGTTGCAACAGAGTAAAATAGTTAATGTTATACAATTTATGTTTGATTCCATTAGGCATTGTTGATTATTGTTCTCTAGCTTAGGCTATATTGTTTCATTTTCAAAAAGGTGAACTGTTGAAAATGTTATATTGTTTGAATTTTTGATAAGGCTTCTATGAGAAAAGAGTATATTTTTGCATGGCTTTCTTACTGCATTTTTTTTTTGGTTTCTCTTTATGGCTTCCATTTTGTGGCTATGTCTGCAATGGAATAAAATTGTTAACGTTATGCAGTTTTTGTCGATTGTTGTCATCTACCTTGGGGTATACTGTCTCATTTTTGATAGATTGTTGTTGAAAAGGCTATATTGTTTCAATTTTCAATAAGGTGTTGTTGAGAAAATCCTATATTGTTTGTTAAAAGCAATATTGTTTCGTTTATGATTTGTGTTTTGTGGCTATCATTCTGCATGTGTTTTGTGGCTATGGTTTTGCTTGGGTTTTGTAAATTTTTTATTGTTGTTCTCTATCTTAGGGTATACTATTTAATTTTCAATAAGAGAGTGTTGATAAGGCAATATTGTTTCATTTTTGAAAAGGTACTGTTGAGAGAAGACTATATTTTTGCATAGGTTTGTTACTATGATTTTTTTGTTTGATGCCACCATTGATTACAGTGATGGTTAATATGTTTTTTCTATGTACAAATGTGTATGTATGTCATAATAGATGCAAACAAAATTCATACATAGTGATCCCTATGTTTATTCTATTGGTACATTCTTGGAATGATAAGTTGTATTTTAAGTGTCATATGGAAGATTGATGCCACCATTGAACTAAGTTTGGGAACTCGCGTGTAGGATAAATATACTCTACACTTAGCCAACAGAAGAAGATTAAAACTACATACATCAAAGGGAAAAATTATGGGAACCTTCATATGTTTGGTTTTCCCCTATTGTGTGAGCTTTGGTCAGAATTTTTATCAGCCTTCCTAGTTTTTGAGCCTTCCAGTGTCGACATTCCAGTCGCAAAAAAGGTGATGGATTTTCCTTGAATTTTAAATTAAAAGTGTTTGGCACATTGATAGAGAAGGCCAAAAAAATTAAACACTAGTTGGCATCAGCATTAATTGCTGTATGGTTCCTCTATGGTGGAAATTTTTACAAAGTAATAAAATAGTCCATATTCTTCTTTTAAGTATATTTGTTATATGTCTAAACCTCAATAAGGGTTTGTTACAATGCAAGGCTATATATTAAGTGTCAGATGAAACATTGAGAAAATCGTTATTGAGGCCTAGACAAATAACAACTATCCTTGAAGCCATACATAAATAGCCAACAATAACTTATCTTGAAGAACATGGACTATTTTATCGCTTTCCAACCATTCCCAATGGATAGAAACCATAGATCAAATAAAAATCATAATTATCTTATGAAAAGAATAAGCATAGAAAGGACTATATATGAATGTTTTTTGCATCTAATTTCACATAGATATATATCTACATGTATGGATGAATGTTGTCCATCTCTAATTTCAAAAAAATACATATCTACACATAGGGAAAGTAAAATGAGCAATAACAAAATAAGGCCTGCTCTCCACCCTACCTTATTGGGTCATGAAGCCCTATAGGCTCTCACCAAGCCCCTCGAGCAAGAACAAACATTTTCCACCACTGTGATGGTTAGTGAAACTAATCTTCCTAATTACACTTAATATAAAACCTATTATTGTAAGGATTCTTTTCTGAGGATGAAACAAATAACAACTATCTTTGCAAAATAATAAATATGGCAAGGAGTATATACAAATGTTGTCTACATACTATCTTTGCAAAATAATAAACATGGCGAGCAATATATATGAATGTTGTCTACATCTAATTTCGCATACACACATATCTACATAGGAGAAAAGAGGAATGAAACACTACAAAAGAGACACATACTTTTTTGCATGTATATATTTCCAAGAAACAGATTCCTACATATACATTCAACACATGCAATACATATATTTGGAGTTGCAAAACAAAATCTGCATCGATATATATGTTTCCAAAGTTAACTGCACATATGTACACACTATTGATAGTTGTATAATAGCTTCAAAAATATTATTTCATTTATGATTTCCATGTACTGGAAATGGGTGGAAACCAATAAAAGAGTCTACATATATGCTTAGAAAAGAAGATCCATACAAATATTATGCATCTAAATTTATATGTAGACAACACACATATATATCCATAGGTGAACTTCAAACATATGAATGTTGTCTACATCAAATGTAAAAAACACACAGATTTGCACATAGAAAATATAAAATGAAACACAATAAAATAAGGCTTTCTCTCCACCCTACCATATTGGGTCATGGAGCCTCATCGGCTCTCACCAAACCCCTGAGCAAGAACATACACCATCCACCACTCTGATCAATGGTGAAATCAATGTACCTTATTATGCTTACTATATAGCCTATGAGTCTAACAACTCCTTTTGCGATGCTGAAATAAATAATAACTGAAAAGGTGCATTTAATTCTATATTCTGAAAACAATAAACATGGTGAGCAGTATATATCAACGCTGCATACATATTATTTCACATACATACATATCTGCACACAACAAAAGAAACACACACTTTTTCGTGTTTATATATTTCCAAGAAACACATTCCTACATATGCATCCAACACATGCAATACATATATATGCAGCTCCAAAACAAAAGGTACACTAATATATATGCACATATGTATGCATTGTTGGTTGTTGTTAAATAGATTTGAACATATTATTTCATTTATGGTTTCCATGTAGTGGCAATAGGCACAACAAGCAATAAAATAGTCCGTGTATGTGGCCACAATAATATTTAGTATTCTAAAGTTACAAAAGCAACTAAAAAATTTATGTTATTTACAAATTTGCATTGTTGACTATTGTTCTATAGCTTTAGGTTATAGCCAAAGATAGAGAACAATAGTCGACAATTCCTTGTAGAAAACAACATAAACTGTATAGTGTTGCAACCATCACCACAAAACAAAAGCCTTAAATGAAACAATGATGGTTTCAACAAAGACTTAGAAAAATAAAATTCGACCAGTGACCTATCAATAGGTGCGAGAACAAATATAGATAAATTCAAATCTAAATACATATGTTTGTTTCTTGAGAAAATGAAATAAACATCACTTCACATAGCTTGTGATGGCAACATTGCTTCATCTATGGACTACATATTTTGGCAGTGGTTGCAATAATAGGTTGCATTCAAAACTTATCATAGTAATTCAACACTTTATGTTATTTTCAATAAGGCATTGTCGAGTGCAGAGTTGTAGCTTGAGCTGCACAACATACATAGTTATCCACACCTATACTTCACAATGTATGTACGAATATATATATATATATGTATATACATATGTATATATATATGTATATATGTATATATATATGTATATATGTATATATATATATATATATATATATGTATGTATAAATTTAAATTTAATTATGTTTATCAACACTAGTATGAATCTAGATATATATATATATGTGCAGGTACAATCAAGCTAAATCACAAAAGTATTGTGCATAACGTGGAAAACAATTATCATTGAACGTCACATAGGAAATATTATAATAAAAATGAAGTTATATGACACTCCAATAAAATGGAAGACACGTAAATAGCTACACATAGGATATTCCCAAATGGCTAGCAAACAAAAAGGTGAAGGACACATAAATACCTCAAATATAAATAAGTTAGACTATATATCACAAGTGCCAATAATGCAAGCAAATAATTTGCATAGTTCACTGGATTCACATGGTAAAGAGCCAATACAATTATAAGCAGCAAAAATTAAACAAATAATAGACTTACAGGATTGGCACCTGAGGGTTGTCTAGCAGCCTCGGGAGAGATAGAGTCCACCGAAATTATTAGGCCTACTCTTTAAAAAGTTCAGAGTTGTAATGTCAACAGTTGGCCACAAGCTCTATTGCAGCAATAACACAAGGGACAAACATCCAATTAAAGCAACAACAACTGACGAGCTCCATTCCCAAAAATTTTATTTCAATTTTTATATCTCAATTTTTTTGTGGAGATATTAACAATATGACCGAAAAAAAATAATATAAAAAAAGGAACATTTAGAAAACTCTTTGTAAATCATTTTTAAAATATTTTTTGTTCTTGCAAAACAACCAACCTAGAACATACATTGTCAATCACTGTGATCAATGGTGGCATCAATGTTTCATATAACAGTTAAAATATACCTTATCATTCCAATAATGTCCCAACAAAGTAAACATAAGAATTAGTATGTATCAATCTTGTTTGCATCCACTATAACATACATACATATCTGTCCATAGGGTAAATACATTGTCCATCACTATGATCAATGGGGGCATCATGTTCCATAAAACACTTCAAATACAGGTTATCATTCCAAGGATGTCTCAGTATGTATCAATATTGTTTGCATCTAGTATGGCATACAGACATATCTATACATTGGAGAAATAAAGTGAAACATAACAAAACAAGGCACAGGCCATCAGTGTGATCAATTGTGACATCACTCTTCCATATAACATTTAAAATATAGCCTATCATTCCATACATGTAGATATTTATGTATCTATTATTTTGTGGTGATGGCTGCAAAACAATAAAATAGTTAATCTTATATATTTTTTCTTATTTTTGATAAGGCATTGATGTTCATTGTTCTCTAGCCTTGGCTATATTGGTTCATTATTGATAAGGTGTTGGTGGGGGAAAAAATTTATGATTCATGGCTTTCATTTTGTCACTATGGTTGCAACGGAAAAAAATAGTGAACACTATAAAATTTATGTTGACTTCCATAAGGCATTCTTGATTATTGCACTGTAGTTTAGGGTGCATCATTTCATTTTCGATAAGGTGTTGTTGAAAAGGCTATATTGTTTCAATTTTCAATAAGGTGTTGTTTGAAAAAGACTATATTTTTTGCTAATACGAATAGTGTTTGATTTATGGCTTCCATGTATTTCTTTTGCAACCATTAACCCATGCAATAAAACCAAAATAACCGCCAACCACCTTCACAGAAGCTTAACATTGGTTGATCAAACTTGCACCTTCACAGAAGTGCACCATTGTAGCATCAACATTGATTGTTGTATGGCTTCCATGTAGTGGTAACGGTTGCACAAAATCTCGTCATTGTTGCATAAACATTAATTATTGTATGGTTTCCATGTAGTGGTGATGGTTGTAATAACACCTACCATTTTAAATCCCAGAAAGCATAGCGAAATCCTGCACAATTTCCAATGAGGAATTGTTGGGTGTTGTTTTATGGCTTTGCCTACTATAATATTGAAAATACAACTTATCATTCCCTACGTGCAGATATGTATGTATCTATTGTTTTGTGGTGATGGCTGCAACACAATAAAATAGTTAATCTTATACACTTTTTCTTGTTTTCGACAAGGCATTGTTGTTCATTGTTCTCTAGCCTTGGCTATATTGGTTCATTATCGATAAGGTGCTGGTGGGGGAAAGAATTTCTGATTCATGGCTTCCGTTTTGTCACTATGGTTGTAACACAAAACAATAGTGAACACTATACAATTTATGTTGATTTCCATAAGGCATTCTTGATTGTTGCACTATAGTTTAGGGTGCATTATTTCATTTTTGATAAGGTGTTGTTGAGAAGGCTATATTGTTTCCATTTTTGATAAGGTGTTGTTCGCAAAAGATTGTATTTTTTGCTAATACGAATATTGTTTGATTTTTCGCTTCCATGTATTTCTTTTGCAACCATCACCCCATGAAAAAAAACCAAAATAACCTCCAACCACCTTCACATAAGCTTAACAATGGTTGATCGAACTTGCACTCGTATAGGAGGGAATTTTCGCCCCTTGGGAAAATTCCCCTTTCACCCTTTTACACTATAGAAAACCAAAGGAAAAGGCTTAATTCCACATAAGCCCATTGTTCACATCACACATGGCATCCATTTTGTGTGTCGGTATAGGAATTTCTATCGGGGACACCCGTGCGACACGTAGATGTCCACATAGCACGCTTATGTCCCTGGTAGATTCCTATGGCTGGAGTCTATAGAGATGTTACACTTCCTATTGGAAGTTGAAGTGTAATGCCCCTCTTTGGTTGGCTGACCCAAATATGGTCGTTTTCTTCCATTCCTTCTTCATATCCTTCATTCCTTCATCAAATTTGGGAAGTTAGTTGATCTCCAAAATATCTCTACACACTTTGAGAATTCTCTACAAGCTTTGTAGCAACATTTTCACTTCATTGCAACAATCTATCACTCCATCACTTCAATAAAGAAATAGAAAGACAATTCTATTGCAGTAGAGGCTTGAGTTCCTCTCATTTTTCTCCTCCACTATCCTTGAGTGCTTTGGACGGAGGTGGTAAGCTCCTCACATCTTCTCTATTGTTTGGTTGAGTAAGCACGTACTGTTTTGCAGTGATTTAGGTGTAATTTTCTTGTATTTCCTTCTTTATCACTTTATTCCTATATCATTGCAAACTTGGATTTCTGTAGAGGTAGAAACACAAAAATGAGGATTTGACTAAGGTAGGCCCCTAAATAATCCCAACATTTTCCCTCTTTTTTGTGTGTAGTTGGAAAGATCTTGGAGCAAGTCGGCGAAAAGATTGTTGTGTGAGATTTTCTTCATCACCCTTGCAGTAATCTATTTTCTTTATCACATTCATCTTTACACTTCGTATATCTTAATCTTATTCTGCACTTCTTGAAACTCATAACTAGGTTTTTATTCCATCTTTTAGAAGTTAAATCTTGTCTCTTTGGTTTTCTGGTCGTATAGATGTCAATGCGCCTGTGAGGGGCCAACGCATCGTGATGTTGTCCTAGAACCGTGCTTTTGTCCTCTGATAAAGAACTATCTAGGATATAGAGTTGACTCTAAAGATCTACTCTCCTAGTCTCTTTTCAACTCTTAGGCTTGCAGACTGATCGAAGGACCCATAGTTCTCATCATTCTCATCCTACCTATTCTAAACTTCCTTTAAACTGAGGTAAGTTAGGGCATCCATACTTCTCTTGGCCTTTTGTGACTTGGGGCCTTGCATTGATTGGTCCCCCTCTCTTACATTTTTGGTGAACCCAACGTGAACCAACATCTACTCTTTCATTGGTGTTCTGAGCTTGTTCCTTGTGCGTTGTGAAATTTTATGACCTTCACAACCTAGTTTATGACCTCTGGGTGTATTGTTAAGAGAATTCTAAGACACCTTCCATTGGAGAAGATGAAGGTCTCCTCTAGTTTCACTATTGGTCTTTTCTTTGGTCCTTCTATTGGTCTCGCTACATAGGTGCAGGTGTCATGGAGTGAGTCTATATTTATCGATGAAACTAACTGCATCCCTACTCCTCCTGCATCTCCTACATCATCATCCATAGACGATAGTGAAGCTATCCACATCCCTTTTGAATATGTTGCTAGTCTAAGTGAAGGGTTAAGTGATTTAGAGAATCACCTGGAAAGAAACCTGAAGTTAGCTAGGGTTTCTAAGGTTATTAGTGAAATAAAATATATGGTGGGAAAATATCGAACTAGCATAAACTAATAGCTAGTCTCACTAGTTTGAATGAATTGTACACACCCTCGAATCATAGCCACATGATACGAGGTGGCTCCTTTGAAGAACGTGAGAGATAGTTGGAAGTATCAATGCCTCCTATGTTTATATACATGACTGAAACAATCCCTTCTATTAGTATACCTATTTCTTCTAAAAATTCTTAGACCGTCAAAGTAAAAAAAACTCCTCTAGGTTTTCACTTCACCCCTCTTGTCACCTCCAGTGGTGGAGGATTTGGTAGTGGTATTTTTGGTGGAGGAGGTTGTTGGGGTGGCCTTGGAAATGGCATTGGCTTCGTCGGAGGCCACACTAGTGGCAGTGGCATTGGTGGTGGCTCCAACGGTGGTCACAGTGGTGGTTCTGGCAGTGGTTCCACTGGTCCTTTATCTTCTAATGACCCGATTTTGAACACCCTTCTTTAGATTATGGGGAAGATGTAGAACCAGTTGGTGAACCTTTCCCAGGCTTATGCCTAGTCTATCTTCTAGCCCTTCTTCTGGCATAGTCCATTTTTGGTAGCAATATTGAACACTCCTTTCCCGCAAGTGGTGGAGATTTCTAAATTTGAGAAGTACAGTGGCAAAGGGGACCCATAGACACATGATTCCACCTTTAATGCCTTATGCATAGACTTTATCCATCATGATGCATTGATAGCCAAACTATTCCCTCAATCCCTCAAGGATACAACACTTGACTGGTACTATTCATTGCCCAACAATTCCATCTGTAAGTTCAATCAGCTTTTGAACTAGTTCTTATGACAGTTCCAAGCCAACATCAGGCCAAATATGACCTTCTTTGACCTTGTTTGATGTAAATAAGGGGACAATGAGAAGATTACTGACTTCATAGTATAATACCAAGCACTCTTCTCTCAAATCTCATACCTATTTCCTAACTCTGATGTGCAAAAGGTGTTCATAGGGAACTTATAAAGGCATTGGGAAGAGAAGTTTTCCCTTATGAACTATCCTTCTTTCACACATTTTTGTGCAGCTTTATGAGAGTACCAATAGATGGTGGTTCATTTCAGGGGATCTTCCTCGCACTCCCATCCTAAAGGAAAGTCCATTGTATTAATCTCTAGAAAGAGAAAATCCATTACGAGTGTAGTAGCCGCTATGGATAACAATGGCCTTAATCACAACAAAAAGTCTACAAAGTTATCAGAATCTTATTCTTCCATCTTATAGAAGCTATTGAAGGATAAGATCATTAACTTGTTGAATCCTAAGCCCGTTAGGGAGCGTTACTCTAACTAGTATGATGAAAATACTTATTTTTGATACCATTAAGTTAATGGAAATGATACCAAATGTTTCATGCACCTGTGTCATGAGATACAAGATTACATTGAGGATGGTACTATCCATCTTGATGGAATTAAATCAAATGTAAACAAATCAGTGGTGAAATCTAATAGTGAATTGCAGATATACATGAACCCATTTCCATTACATTCTGCTAACATGATTATCGATCCCACTGATTCTATTTCTCAACCTGAAGCATACGTTAACATGGTTTTTGTTACACCTTCTCCCTATCTTGTGACCGGTTCATTGGATATAACATTCACTTCGTAAGAGGTTCCAAGAAATGACAAACCTTCTCTACTTTACATTCCCACTCCCCTCAATGGCAACATTATGATAGGGGTTTTAGTTGATCCAGTGAGTAGAGTAAATGTCATCACGGAGGAGAATTTGTTGTTGAACTCCATGTAAAGGGAGGAATATGAAAAAACAAAATCCATCATCCATACACATTATGGTTTTTCCCTAAAACCATATGGGTTGATAACTCTATTCATCCTGGTTGGACCCAGGAACATAGATGCAGTTTTTGATGTCATTCCTGAGTGAGACCTCTTTAGGGTGAAGCTAGGCATACCTTGGATAGCTTCCATGAATGCGATCACCTCTATAGTCCAAAAATGTCTTAAATTTTCCCATGAAGGTTTCATGCATGTGGTGCATGATACTAGATACCAGCCTGTGGTGTCCTATGAGGGATACTCATTAGATCACTTTTGGCCCACTCCAGTGAGTCTGTTCCCCCAAAGAAGGAACCTACTTTACAAGAACTCTATGAAGTACAAAACTAGAGGTGAGGGACTATCGAAGTTGACTCTTCATGTAGCAAAGCATCCATTTTTCTCCTCTTCCTAAAAGGGAAAAGATAAACTAGCTCCTTCTCAGGCTACCTCTCTTGGGAAGAGTACTAGATGAATAAGCCTAGTTTTTACCCACTGAGTCTGATAATGCCCACTTGGCATAGACCTAAGATTAGGATATTGGATCTCCCTACCGAGGCTCTTGGACCTTAGTATTACTTATTTGGAAAAAATAAAGGCTCGCAAAGAGAATTTACTTCGTGGCCTCCTACTGTTTCTGCTTCTAAAACAATGAATGGGAAGAGGTCCATCGCTAAGGTGTTGGATTGATTCCCCCTGCTTCTTTTGAATTAGTTCCTCCTACTTCTATCTAGAATTTTTTCCCCCCACTAGAAAGAACAATGGAGGACACTCTCATGACTGAGCAAGAGCCCTTCATCCCTTCACAAACTTTGGCTTCTAGTTCGAAGAGTCATACAAACCGCCTTGTGCATGAGCACAAGCACCGACAAAAGGCTCTTCTAGCTAAGCAGGCTGCTTCTTATAAGAAGGAAGAGAAGATGACCGCTCCTACATCAGGACCTCTCACTATGTCCTCCTCTCTCCACCTTTCTATTTCTGTCCAAACTAACTCCATATCTCTTTCATCTTTCACTACGAGTGCACATGTGCTTGGAAAGGTGTAGGTGTTCATCACTCCTTCGGTGAATCCGCCCTTGTTCACATATGTTTTAGAGGTCTCACCTTTCCCAAAGCCCATAGATATGGTTAACACTTTGGTTATATCTAGTGCGGTTCTTTCTTCCTCTTCTCCCTCTATTGTTCTTGCTTCATCCATGGGGAGTTTTCCTCCTCCGATGAAGAAGAACATATTGAGTGCTCCATCCAGCAATGGAGGACGTAAGTAGATCCCACCTTCTCCAAAAGGTGGCCCGCATTGACTTGTTTTGTCCTAGTGATAGAACCAGTCTTGACCTCCCCTAAGTTTTTCACCACTCTAGAGTCTCTCAACAAGCCTAGCAGTGAACCTCAGGTGAAAATTCCTTTGTCTACCAAAGTGAAATATGGAACTCCCATTAAGTGCATGTTTAACTTGGTGGATGAATTTTTAACCTTGCAAGTAATCTTCACAAAGTTTCTTACCTTGGACCCAGAAGACCTAAGTGACAAAAACCTTACACATCCCTTTTCCTTGGCCCTTGTCATAGGAGGATCAGAAGCTCCTCCCCTTAACATTACACCATGGTAGGCTCATCATCCTTCTCCTTATGATGATCTAGAGTGGGAAGCTGATGACCTCTTGGTTGACCATTGTTAGGGGGAGACCCCTTCTTGATCTTTAGATTAGTTGTGTGCATGTTGTGATGTGTTTCCCTCATAATCATGCTATATGTTCCTAGATGACCCTTGTCACCCCTGTTGGTGCTTGGATATAGGCATGGTGTTTGTGTTGTAAAATTTTGTCTATATGTATAATCATTGTTCCATGTTTGTGATTGAATTTCAACAAATTGGGGTTGATACAAAGCGTCTTAACCATTAAGGCTTCCTTCCATGTTGACCCAATTTTTTATTTTCACTTTGTCTTTTGTGCATTCTTCCTGATCTGGTGGGTGATTGATGATCTTTCAACTTGCACCATGGTTACCTACTATTTATATAAACAAAGGAAAATCTGACCCCATGAAACTAGATCCCCCTATGCCCTTTGTGTGTGTTTTCTTTTCCTTTGCTTTCTCTTTATCTTTCTCTCTTATTTTCTTGACTTTTCCCTTTCATGTGCAACAAAGCCACTTCTACATTACTTGGTCTTTAAAAAATGCATTTGTTGTCAAATGGATATTAGCTCAAAAACCCTTCACACATTTCTTTGCTAGAATTGTATTCTCGACTTGAAACCCTAATGAAAAATGTTTCCTTCATCATGGGTTTACGAAGAAAGGACTTGAGAACCTTCCTCCAAAGTGGGAACACATTTGATCTTCCCCTCACATGGGGTCATATCCTTTCTTTTGAATTCCTTGACAATGAATCAATTCAAAAAAATAATACATTGGATTTTAAACAGCGTGTCCCTTGAGCGGAACCTTTCCTTTCATGTTGGGTTCTGAAGAGAGCCCTCTGAAAGCCTTTACATCTTGGCGTCTAGCTTGGGGGAAGCCTGACTAGACCTTTTTCACATCTTCATGTCTAGCTTGGGGGCAGCCTGACTAGACTCTACTTTTCAAATAGTGTGTCCCTTGAGTGGACCCTTTTTCCTTTTGAAGGGTTCCTAAGAGACACCTTTGAAAGTCTTACAACTTAGTGATTCTCTATGTGACTATCCGTTCACTGGCCTATGCGGCTGCTTCCTGACATATGCTATCTTTGGTTAAGCATGTTGCCATTTCTGTCTCTATGGAATCCCCTCTTTTCAGTCTCCCTCATGTGACTGTTCTTGGTGGATACCTTTTCCTTGCAATTATGTGGGTCTATAAGTGCTCTTCTTGGTTTCCTTCATGTGAGAGTTCTTGGAGGATACCCCTCTTGCAAGTATGCAAGCCTATAAGGAACTTTTGTTCTTCAGCTTTATAGTTTTGCAGAGCTATGAAGTCCTTTTTCTTTCCTGCACTCTCAATTTTACCAGACCATGATCTGCTCCCTTGTTAGTTTATGTATACATTTCTAACCTTACTACTCTTTCAATCTACCTTACCAAAGAACTCACCAGTATTCATGCTTGCTAAAGTGGGGGAAAAATGTATAGGAGAAAATTTTCACCCCTTGGGAAAATTCCCCTTTCACCCTTTTACACTTTAGAAAACCAAAGGTAGAGGCTTAATTCCACATAAGCCTATTGTTCACATCAGACTTGGCATCCATTTTGTGTGTCGATGGAGGCATTTCTATCAGGGATGCTTGCACAATGTGCAAACATCTGTGTGGCATGCTTACATCCTTGGTAGATTCCTACGGTTGGAGTCTACAGAGATGTTACACTTCCTATTGGAAGTCAAAGTGTAATTCCCCTCTTCGGTTGGCCGACCTGAATATGGCTGTTTTCTTCCATTCCTTCTCCATATCATTCATTAATTCATCCACTTTGGGAAGTTATTTGATCTCTAAGCTATCTCTACACACTTTAAGCATTCTCTACAAGCTTTGCAGCAACATTTTCACTTCATTGCAGAAATCTATCACTCCATCACCTCAATAGAGAAATAGTAGAAAAATCCATTACAACATAGGCTTGAGTTCCTCTCATCTTTCTCCTCCACTAGCCTTGAGTGTTTTGGATGAAGGTTGTAATCTCCTCACATCTTCTCTATTGTTTGGTTGAGTAAGCATGTACTATTTTGTAGTGTTTTTGGTTTACTTTGCTTGTGTTTCTTTCTTTATCATTTTATTCCTATATTTTTGCAAAATTGGTTGTCCATGGAGGTGGAAACACCAAAATGGGGGTTTGACTAAGGTAGGCCCCTAAACAACCCCAACATTTTCCCTCCTTTTTGTTAGCAAATGGGGAGATCTTGGAGGCAAGCTGGTGAAAAGATTGTTGTGTGAGATCATCTTCATCACCTTTGCAGTAATCTATTTTCTTTATCACATTCATCTTTATACTTCATATTTCTTAATCTTATTATGCACTTCTTAAAATGTATAACAAGGTTGTTAGCCCATCTTTTAGAAGTTAAAATTTGTCTCTTTGGTTTTCTGGCTGTACGGATGCCAGCGTGCCTATGAGATGACATCATGCCACGTTGTCATCCCAAGATACAGAGTTGACTCTAAAGATTAACTCACCCAGTCTCCTTTCAAATCTTGGGCTTGCAGAGTGATCAAAGGACCCATAGTTCTCATCATTCTCATCCCACCTATCCTAACCTTCCTTTAAACTGAGGTAAGCTATGGCAGACATACTACTCTTCACCTTTCATGACCTGGGGCCTTGCAGTGGTTGGCTCCCCTCTCTTACAACACCTTCATAGGAGCTTGCCATTTTTGCATCAACATTTAAATTTGTATGGCTTCCATGTAGTGGAAATGGCTGCATAGAAGCTCACCATTGTGGCATCAACATTCATTATTGTATGGTTTTTTTGTAGTGGTAATGGTTGTAATAACACCTACCATTTTCAACCCTAGGAAGCATAGTGAAATCCTACACAATTTCCTATGAGGCATTAATGGGTGTTGTTTTGTGGCTTTTCCTACTATCAGAGTTGCAAGCCAAAACAATAAGCTTTTCTAAAGGTTTGTTACTATGATTTTTTGTGTTTTGTAGGTTTTTCCTTTTGAGCCACTGTTGTAACCAATTTTTATTTATTTATAGCCTCTGTTGTGTGGTGATGGGTGCAACACAATAAAATAGTTAATGTTATACAGTTCATGGTGTTTTTCCTTCATTTGTTCTATGCCATATAATTTCCCCCATGTGTAGATATGTATATTTGTGAAATTAGATGCACCCAACACTCATATCTACAATAGACTATACATTAAGTGCAATAATAAACATTGATACCACCATTGAAGATGTTGGTGGACAATATATGCATGCCTGCCACAAAGTAGCACATACATTTTCCCACCACTCTAACCAATGGTGAAATCAATGTTCCTTATTGCACTCACTATACAACCTACCATTCTAATTCCTTTTTTGAGGCTAAAAGAAATCATAACTAAAAAGGTGTATTTAACTTCATCTTCCCCAAACAACAAACATCGCTAGCACTATATATTATTTTTTCTACATCTAATTTAACATACATACATATTTGCACACAATAAAAGAGAAATGAAGCACAAAAAATGTAACCCATACTTTTTATGTTTATATATTTCCAAGCAACAGATTCCTACATATGCAATACATATATATGTAACTTTAAAATAGAAGCTACATTGATATATATATCTGAAGTTAGATGCACATGTATACACATTGTAGGTTTTACTCTACAAAAGACTATATTATTTTTTGAAACCAATATTGTTTGATTTATGGTTCACCTTTTGTGGTGATGGTTTTGATTAGGTTTGGCACTGTGAATTTTTTTATGTTTTGTAGTTTTTCCATCTATTGTAAGCTTTCATTTTTATTTTCCTATGTGTAGATATGTATGTATGAAAATTTTCATGTAGATAACATCCATATATACATGACTTTACTAATAAAATAATTCACAACAACAAACACATGCATTTAGTTGGTTATATATTAAGACAATGAACACCAACTTATAAATTCTAACAAAAAAAGACACTTATTTTCTTTTGTATTGTTTATGTCATTTATAGTTTTGTATCACTTTTACTTGATGACCCTCATTTTATTTTGTGTGGTTTGTTTATATAGCTATGTCACCCTATTTAATGCATGCATCAAAATTTATAGTTGTTAAATTTCCTTTCAACCATTAGCAGCACACGAAAAGCATAAATGAAGCAATGTTGGTTTGAATATTGCATTATCAAAAATGTAACAATGTAGCCAAAGCCACAAAACAATAGTTGACTATTCCTTACAGAGAACAACATAAACTATATAACATGAACTATTTAATTGTATGTAAAAACATGAAACAATATAGCCAAAGCTAGAGAACAACGGTCAACAATGCCTTATGGAGAACAACATAAACTATATAGTATTGCAACCATAACCAAAAAACATAAGCTTTAAATGAAACAATAGTGGTTTCAATAGGAACATAGAAAATTATTTATTGAACACCACCTTATCATAAATCACCATATACACACATACATTCCCACACATAACATTCAAATAGAAAACACCAATTGTGTAGATATAACATGTTGTGCCAATCCAACCAAACAAGAAGAAAACAACCATTTGATATAAAAAAGCTCCACATATCTATATATAGATAAATGCGTAACCTCAAAGATACATGTAGAAAATACATATGCAGACATACACACTCACACCAAAAATATAACAATAATGATATGAACAATGACCTAGGAAATTCTTTTTTCCAAGAGAACACTATTGGAAAAGAAAAAAGATTGCCAAAGCTACAAACCAACATTCAACACTACCTTATGGATAACAACATAAATTCTATGACATATACTATTGTACTATGGTTCAAATACAAAATGATATAGCCAAAGCTAGAGAACAACACTCAAAAATTACATATAATCATTGAGGATAGTGAATACCGATTGTGCAGATATCAGAGTATGTGGCAATCAATCTAGACAAGAAGCAAATAGCTATATCGATATTAAAAATTGGACATATCCATATTTAGATAAATGCATCACCTCAAAGATACATGTATGTAATGAATATACAAACATACACACTAACACCTTAAATAAAACAATTAATGGTTTTAACAGCATCCTAGGGAATTCTTTTTTTCAACAGGACCCTATCAAAAAGGAAACAATATATCCATAAACCAATGCCTTTTGAAAATTGTACAGACATTCGCTATGTTTTCTAAAGCTTTAAAAGGCAGTTGTTACTTAAAACCATTGCAACTACATAAAAACCATACACCAATTGATATTGATTCCATTTCGTTGGCCTTCTCTATCGACACGCCAAACACTTTCAATTTAAAAATCAAAACACAATCTGTCACCTTTTTCTCGACCGGAATCTAGGAGCCGGTAGGCTTAAACACTAGGGTCAACAATGCCCTATGGAAAACAACATAAATTCCATAACATTGACTATTTTACTTTGTTGCAACCATTCACATGAAAAAAAATCCATAAATGAAATAATATAGCCTAATGTAGAGAACAATAGTCAACAATGCCTTATGCAAAAAAACATGACCTGCATAACATTAACTATTTTATCGCATTGCAACCATCACCACAGAACGAAAGCCATAAATGAAACAATATTGGTATCAACAGTCACCCATATTGGAAAATTCACAAAACACTAAAAATCACAGTAACAAACCCATACAAAACCATCCCCACAAAAGCCGAACCGTAAATCAAACAATATTGGTTTCAAAAAACTATATAGTCTTTTTTCAAAAGAACCTTATCGAAAAGGAAACAATATACCCTAAGCTACAAAACAACAATCAACACCACCTTATGAAAAATAATGCAAATTGTATAACATTAACTATTTCATTGTGTTGCAACCATCACCACAAAATATTGCATTCAATAGTGACCCAGATGAAAAAACCCACAAAACACAAAAAGTTCATAGCAATAGATCGATTCAAAACCTTCACCATAAAACATGAACCATAAATGAATCAATATTGGTTTGAACAACAACCTAGATGAAAAAACTCACAAAAAATAGATGAGATTAACTATTTTGCAACCATTCACACAAAATGGAAGCCATAAATGAAACAATATAGCCTAAGGTAGAGATTTGCAACCCTCACCACAAAATGAAAGCCATAAATCAAACAATATTGGTATCAATAGTCACCAAGATGGGAAAACTTTAAAAACAAAAAAAATCATAGTAAGAACCCATGCAAAACCATCACCACAAAAGCTGAACTACAAATCAAACAATTTTCGTTTCAAAAAACTATAGTCTTTTTTCAACAGACCCTTATCGAAAAGGAAACAATATAGCCTAAGCTAGAGAACAACAATCAACACTTCCTTATGCAAAATAACATAAAGTGCATAACATTAACTATTTCATTATGTTGCAAACATTGCCACAAAATATTGGTTTCAACGATGACCCAGATGAAAACCCCAAAAAACACTAAAATCTCACAGTAACAAACCAGTTCAAAACCTTCACCACAAAACATGAATCATAAATGAAATAATATTGGTTTCAACAGTGACCAAGATGAAAAAACCCACAAAAAATACATGAATTCATAGTAAGAAACCAACACACAAACAAACAATATTGCCTTCCACCCATCATGACTACATGAAGACCATAAACAATATTTGTTTTAATAGTGACCTAGATGAAAAAACCCACAAAAAGCACATGAATTCACAGTAACAAACCAACACAAAAACAAATAATGTTTCCTTCCACCCATCACGACTACATAGAAACCATAAATGAAACAATATAGCCTAAACTACAGAACAACAATCAACAATTCCATTTGGAAAATAACATAAACTATTTTCAAAAGACTTGAGAAACAGTTTTTTCAATATGCACCTCTTCCCGCACCTCTTTCAACTTACATCAAATGAACCTCTTCCTGCTTGCTTGCTCTCCACTCCCTTCTTTCTCCACCGCCTGTAAAAAATGGACAAAGAATTATCACAACTGACACTTTTGTACTGCTTTTGCAACGATCGCCCATGCAAAAAACACAAAATAACCTCTAACCACCTTCACAAAAATTCCACAACCGATGGCCACACTTGCACCTTCACAAAAGCTTGCTATCCTCACTAACAACTATCTTGAACAACAAGGTAAACCCAGTGAATGACACCCAATAATGCCTTATCGAAAATTGCGTAGACGTTTTCTTTGTTTTCCAAGGATTCTCAGGGCAAGTGTTACAACCATTTCCACTACATGGAAACCATACAACAATTAAATTTGATGCAATTTCATTGACCTTCTCTATTGGTGCGCCAAATGCTTTTTAATTAAAGCTCAAAGAACAATCTACCACCTTTTTCTCGGTATCGAAAAGCTCAAAAATCGGGAAGGCTGAGAAAAATACTGACCAAAGTTGCCACCTTTTTCGTGACGCCAGAAAGCTCAAAAATTGGGAAGGCTAACAAAATTTTTGACCAAAGTTCACAGAAATATCCTATCGGCTAAATATGCAAAAGGGGGGTCCATTAGGTTATCGAAGCCCTATATATAGGCCATTGGGGGGTAAATTTCCTCATTTGTGATCATTTAATTTAGAAATTTTAGAGGATAGGAGTGAGGTGAAGGAGATCTATTGAAAATATATGGTAGGGATTCAAGAGGGTAGTCATTAGGTGGTGCACATGAAAACTTATGGGTGACCTATGGGAGTGGATCCACTGATATGTACCACATCATTTCATTTTTTATTTATTTTTAAATTCTCATGGATTTTAGGGCCCAAAAATAGGGCAACAGTTGTGGTGTAGGATTCTATGTTGCAACTAAAATTGTGAATGACACGGATCCAAATGAAATTATGTGATGTAATTGTGTGGGTTTTGTGTGAAATAGTTTTTTGTGATACATTTGAGTTTGTGTGACATATTTCATAATTTTGTGATGTATTTCAAATTGTGCAATACATTTACTGATTATTCAATATATTTTTTGATTCTACAATGCATTAGACTTTGTGCAATGAATTTTCTGATTGTGTGACGTATTTAAGTTTGCATCAACACATTTTCTGATTGTGCAATGCATTTTTTTATTATGCGATGCATTAAACTAGTTGACTTGAAAATGCACACATGTTAAGAAATTTAGGGTTCAAATTGGTCAAGTAAGTTTAAGAAAAGGTTATCATTGACTTAATTTGTTGATTTGATGTAGGTTCTACTATTTTCATTATATACCCAAGAGGGTTAGCCTACCTCGTTAGCTTTGCAACATCACTTAAATGAGGGTGAGTGAGTGGTTCTGCATGCATCCCTTACATTAGGGTGAATTGAGCTATGATCATTGCACTTGTTAAGATATGGTATTTAGAGACTAGATCTTTTCATCTACCTACTAGAGAGACCATATTTACTCTCAAGGAAATTTGGTGCATCCTTTGCATCCTAATTCATGGAGAGAGAGTGGTATATGAGCTTGATTCATGTATTTCAATATTGAAAAGAGTGTCTGAGATAGATGATTTTGAGATTGAGGAATATGAGATTCTATGGGACAACTTGATGGATAAATTTGAGAGACTGATTGTTGTCATGTGATTTGTTGTTGTGGGACTATTGGTTCTAGATAGGTGAAGCCATGGATTCTTAATTAGTTGGGTATGGGTGTTGGAGGGCATGTTGACTCATGGAACTGTGTTTGCTTGGGGGCCTTGTTTCCTAGCCATGCTATATATTTAGTTCCATGATGTAGCATATAGAGGTGCATGTTCTATTGGATGTGGAGTGATATTGCTATAGGTTTGGTCCTAGTAGCATATTTCCATTTAAAAACCTATTAATGATAGACATCTTGCACTAGGACTACCCTATTTTTATCGGTATGGAGGAATAATCTCACATAATCAGTTGGGAGGCATTATGTACTAGAGACATCAGTTGGATATGCTGGTTGAGTTTACATGGAGACCTAAGAAGTAGTGCCAGCCTTGAGATCATGATGACTACTACATAGCTTAGTGCTAATAGAATTGGTATTTCATTGGATGCATAGTTCAATCACCACATATTATGGATAAATAGATTTTGGCGAGGGTTTTGTGATAGTTTGAGGAGAGGTAGGATGTTCCCCTTAGAGATGCTCAATCTACTAGATCATCTTGAGAGGTAGGGAATTAAAAACTAGTGATCAACCCATAGGTTTCCTATTATGATTTTGATGAGCTACAATAAAGAGAGTGGGGATTTATTTCTACTATTGAATATGTTGGCATGACTCTTGAGTATGAAACATTGTTTGTTGTGCACAAACATACGCCATTGAAAAATCTTGGTATATCCATTCCTTGATATAGATAGGGTTAAGGTAGGAGAGGGAGATTGAGGGGTTACAGAGACATAGAGGCAGAGGTAGAGGTAGAGGTAGAGGCAAGGATGGAGATGGAGGAGGAGGTGATGGTGGTCGTAGAGGTATTCTTATGATTTTCAAGTATAGGTACCACTTTCCATGGAGAAGGATCCATTAGATGAGGAGATGGTAGATTAGGAGGGGTTTCAAGATGTGTTAGTTGGAGAGAATTTACAAGATGTGTTAATTAGAGAGGGTCTATAAGATATGTTGGTGAAATTAGATGTATATGATATAGAGAAAACATAGGTTCATATTGTAGCCTTATGGGAATGTAGGTCCAAACATTGCAAAAAAGGGTAGAATAGGTTAGATCATAGATAGACATATAACCATTGTATTCAAAGATGCTATAGTATAGAGCATAGAGGATTCACTAGACAATCACGAGCCTCATGGAGACTATGGGTGGTCCCGGCGGAGATCTTGCATAACATTTTTATTAAGCCTAAGAGGAGACTCAATACTCTAGATATTTATATGAGATTGTGGAACCACTAGAGTAGAGGGAACCTAGCTACATCGCTAGCAGATCCTAGAATAGGAATCACTTGAGGATGATAGTCAACACTAGAGGAGTAGAGGATCTGATGAGGCCATCCTAGGCACCTCATAAATCACAATCAAAGCATGGATAAGTAGGACCTTCTTGGGCCAAAAATAATAGGCACACATTTAGAGGGAGGGGATAACACAATCTACTAGTTCTTTTATTTTTCTTAGATACTTATGTATTTTGAGTGAGACTACAAGCTCCATTTTTGATAGACACTTTGTCTTTTTACTTTGACATGATTTTATAGATATATATGAGATGCATTATTTTGACAGATACTATATTATATCTACATGAGTTTGTATGAATGTTTCTATGATGATTGATTCTATGTGATGCTTATATTGTTTATCTAATGCTCATGATGGGTGTTTTCTGATGACCTAATACGTGTTTCCTATATGATGTTTATATGATTTTTGATGCATTATTATTTTAAGCTATGTGATTGAATCGTATTCTATATGCAATGTTGATATGGATGGAATGAATTTATAACACATGGGTTATATACATGGATCATCATGAATAAACAAATACTTTGATGTTAATTAATTCTTATGGTTATGATGTTATGTCTAGATGATTTTAGATTATGATTATACTGGCATGGTTATGCCACCTATATGCTTATGATGACCTAATCATGAGTATGAATCCAAGATGATGAAATTGATGCATTTATTTTTTGTGCTATAGCATTCCATCAAAATGAATGTGAGGAATGCTAGAAAAAATGTTACTATAATAAAATGTTAGAGTGAAGAATGGTTAGCTCAATAAATATCAAATATTAATGATCTTGATTGATTAGTGAGAATATATAGCATAAGATTGAGTAAATATGATCAATATTTAGAAATTAATTGGCAAGATAGACTTTGAGCTTTCATTAGTATATAAATATCATCATAGAGTGTTTTTATTTTTCAAATGGATAACTTACATCTAGGTATAGAAACACCAAAATGCTAATGCTATCTATTTTCATAAACAAACACATTCCAGACAAGGAGTTCCATGACTCATAGTAGTGACAATAGACCCCTATAAGAATATGTGGGATATATGTTAACCACAAAGCATGCTAATCTTGATGCAAGAAAGTGTTATATTAAATTTAACTTGTGTAGGATGTTTTGATTATGCCAAAAGGAACTCCGATAACACACAAGGAACCTACTTGCCACAACAATATTGTGAAGAAAAACCACAAATGAAAATCAAAAGAGAAAAATCAGGATCCATCATCACTCTTCTAACTAGTCGTGGATATCCTCGAGTACGATAGGAACATGGAATAAGAAAAATCAAGTAAAATATAAGACTCACTAGACTAAAAAAGTCAATAGTGATTTAGATCTTTCCAAAGAGAAGTTTTTCTTGATTAGATTCTAAGGATAATGTTTGGTTTTAGGAATGAAACATCTTGTATAAGATTTCTAGTTTGTTTTTGATGATGCGACAACATGTATAAGATAAATTATAATTGATAAGGATAGATGATGTTGATTATGGAACTAATCTTCTAGGCTTTAAGGATAGCTTGATATTTTTCCTATTGTTTCATCACTTGTTAAGCTTGGTGTTTTGCAAGATATTTTGTTTGTGTCTAATCAAGGTGTAAATCTCAACAAATGACAATTTATTGTGGAAGGTGGATTGTGATAGGTATAAAGCTTATTATGAATTGGTGGATAGCTTTTTATGGTAGGAAAACAAATTATTATGGAAGGTGGTTTTATTATTATGGAAAGTGGACTCTGATGGGTGATTGTGATGTTGTCCAATATAATGTATCCTTCGATGATATGTCAAAGATAAAATCTAAAAAAGTTCAGTTGAGAATTGCCCCCAATCAAGCATAAAACTAGTTATTAGGGAAGGCATAAAGTAGAATAAATATATTTTGAATTGGGATGGAAGGAGAGTGACACTAAAAATCAACCAATCTTAGGCCATGGGTGGTGTGGATAGCTTTATTATGATTACAGGGAAGTGGGATTTTATTATAGGGGAGTGTATGCTTAGATTATTATGGATGGAGTAAAAAACCAAATAGAATAATGGTAGGTAGAAGAAAAATCACCTACTACTCATGATTCATTTTCTCTAGGTTTACACCATGGTACTTACCCAAAGCGCCACCTAAGTGGTTTTCACTATAGGGTGAATTATTTCTCTTTACTTTTTAATTTTTTCAATATTTCAAAAAAAATTGTATTTTTTATTTTTTTTAAAGGATTCTCCAAGATTCATGTGTACAATTTATGAAGGTGCATTTTATTGATGGGATTTTGGAAGAATTTCACTTTTCAGAGTATCAAGTTGATATTTTTTGGATCCATATGTTGCAATAATGATGTAGGGACTAAACCAATTAAGCTCAAAGTTGTCTGGTTTCTCTTTGTAAAGTTAATTTTTCTAATTTTATTTGAGGACAAAATCATCAATATATAAGTATCAAACTTGGACTCTATTATATTAACTCTAACAAAAATGATTTTGATAAGATTCGAGATTGAATAGCACAGTCTAATGTTTCTTATCTAGTAACTTAACTCTAGCTCATGTAATATTCTTACATTGTATTCTTTCCCATCAATAAACTGTTGCATAGAGACCCTCAGGAATGGTAACTAAACCCCAATAGGAAGGATAGCTTCATAACCAAAGACTAGGGAGTATGGTGTGGCACCTATGGTAGTGTGAATATTTATGTGATAATCCCATAAGATTGGGTTCAACTAAATTTTCCAGTCATAATTCACACCATTGATAGTCTTCTATATGATTTTAATTATGGTTTTATTAGATGCCTCATCTTGGCCATTACTCTATGGATAATAGGGAGTGGAAAAGATATGTTGGATATGAAATGTATCACAAAGCTTGTAGACATCATGTTTCTTGAAAGGATGACCATTATCTATAATAATGGAAAGGTGAGCACCACATTGACATATGATGCCATTAAGGATAAACTTCACAATTTGTTTATCAGTGATGTAGGTTAGGGAAATGACTTCTAAAACATAGAAAATGTGTAACCTTATATTTGACCCTAGGGTTTGTGCATTTTTCCAAATTTATGTTTCATTAGAGATTTGAGATAGCAAGGGTTTGATGGATTTTGACAAGGTATCTAACTTATTGTAGATACCCTAAATTGTCTTGACTTGTGAGCAACACCTTTTTACTAATTTCCACTCTTTTTCTCTAATGATTAAATAATTCCTTATTATATAACTATGATCAATTTTCATATTCTACTATTAATTAAGTAATTTTACATTATTTAATTAATTCATTCTAATTCACCACTTCTAGATAATTAAATAAATATTATTTAATTAATAATTTCTTGATTAAACAGTATTCTTCCTAATTAATAAAATAAACTTTATTTATTTAATTATGACACTAACTTCACTTATTCTTCTATTTTAATTAAATATTTATCATGTAATTATTAAATTAACATAAAAAACCTTTCTTATATTGAATAATTGTTAATGATTATTTAATTAAATTAATTATTTAATTCTCCAATATTCACACAACAAGATCCATTAATAAATAAAATTTTATTTCATAATTCAATATTTATTTTCACATTCATTCAAAGATTAATTAATTATTTCATTAATTAATTATCCTCTCACATATTGACTGATCGATCAATCCCATTAATTATTCAATCCCGCTCACTAATCAATCAATCTCATTGATTGATCAATACATTTCCACTAATTATCAAATCAATTCCCTTGATTGAATCAATGAGGCCAATTAACTCTCCAATCTATTTCTTCTCAATTGACCTCGACCATAGATCCTAATCTTTCATCTTTGAATCCAAATCATTCATCTAAAATAAGAATTTCATAAAATTAAGCTTTAATTGCATGTTGAGGGATAACCAAAAACTCTGAAAATTCAGCATTCACATCATTACAATCATCATGTATACTTGAAGCTCATAGCGAAAGGATAATGTATATCCATTTATGATAGAAAAGAAAACTAAGAGGAACAATGGATCTTATTATTTGCATGTTTTCCACTAAATAGATTGGATCTTATTGAGTAATCATAATAAAATATTGTGGTTATGCACATTGTTTCCTATTAAATCTATGCCCTTAAGGTTGAATTTCTAGGCTACATTTTGGTGAACCCGACGTGAACCTCACATTTTTAACAAATTCTATATGGATTTAGGCTTTTATGATGCTACAAGAAGTGTGATACAATCACATAAAACAATGATGCAATTGATTGTCTTTGAAATGAAATCATTGGATATTGACATGCAATCATGCACATATTGATCCTAGTGATGTATACAAAGTTTTTTATGCCATATAACCATCAATGTTCTTTTCTATTTATTTTATAGGTTTTTGAAAATCCACCACATCTGAGCCTTTCTACACCATCGTCAATGATTGTACAATGTAGTCGACTCTTTGTTCACTACAATCAAAGGATTTTCAACCACCACAATCAACTTTTGGTACACCATAATTAGAAAATCCTATGCCATAGGCAGTGCACTGTAACTAGCCCATCCTACAAAATAATTGAATTTTAAAAAAATAGAAAGGTAAATTGATGATGAATATAGTGCTATTTTCTGATTTTTATTAGTAGAGTAATATTTTTTTGTTACTAGTTATTTCTTCTAGCTTAAGGCATTTATAGATTATCTCACATAGTCCAATTTCGGTGCTTAAAATAGAACATTTCAATTTCGATTTTTAAAATGGACATGTTTTTTACACATTTCAATTTTGGTGCTTAAAAAGAATAATAAAATCTCCCACATTTGATTTTTGGTTCTCTTAAAAAGGACAACACAAATATTATTTTTCTATCTAGGTTTAAAAATAACACTACGTTTAAACATGCTATCTTTCATTTGGGTTAAAATGAATCTAGGCAAATTGTACACTTCAGTCTAAATTAAAAAGAACCATTGATTACTATCTCTTGTGGAGTTGCACATGAAGGTTTTTTTTTCATAGTATGCTCTCCCCTTGCACACTTGTGTGACCCTAGGTGATGATAAATAGTGACAATAACCTTCACCATTTCTTTGGAAGTACGAGGCCTACCTTGAGACACATCCTAATGGAGAACTCAAGGATTCAACCTCAAGTGGCATTTTTGGGAACACTATATAAATTGGCTATGAGTAAAAGTTGTAGATCCATCAATCCATGTAGCACTCCAGACATGCGTTAGGGGCTATGATTTACTAATTTCCCAAGGAGATGTTTGAGAGGTTGATGGTGCTCACCAATATTCTACACATCAAAAACCTTTTGTATTAGAAGTCATAAAAGTCCTTCAAATATAACTAATAAAGTGGTGCAAGGGATGCAGATCATACCTTGAAGCTACTCACCATGTACTTTCATAGGTTGAGATAGATCTTGTTTGGTTGCAAGTGATAGCTTTTCGATAAGTGAATGAAGGTGTTCCTGTAGCCTCTATTGATGATCTTGTGTCACTAGAAGTATACTATCCACCTTTGTATATGGAAGGTGTTTTTATAATTGACCCAATTGTTCAAATACCTAATCTTTCTAAGTATTTACCCCTTAAATGGTAGGTGGGTCCATCTACAGTTACACATCCCTTCTATCACTACATTAGGTTGTGCATGTTTGATTATTGTTATGAACAAAGTGTATAGGTTCTTATCATTAGAAATAAAAAAAATTATTAAAATAAAATAATCACTTATCAAACATTTGTTTTTTTTGTTTTCTTCACTGAATTACACCTACAAATTAGAAAAATTAAAAAAGATTAGGGTTCTTAGAGGTCGTTTGTTTTCCTCAAATTTTACACATCTATTAGCCTATGTGTTATAACTATGTATCTGCACCATAGAAATAGTACGATGCATCTAGTATCAACTGTGACACATTAATTTGATATAACACCACATCTCTATCAATTGAAATCTTGCCTTAGTGAAAAATTGAACCACATATATATGTAACATATCTGAATAGTTATACAATACAATTGTTGCTAACTGCATCGTAGTCACAATCTTGTACATTGCATCTATGGCTTTGTCTGTCGTATTTTCTTGATAGAAAAAAAGAGTTTATTTATAAAGGTTTCTTAAACTTTATATTTTTTCAAAGAAATACACAATATAAAATAGTCACTTTTTACTGCATATTTATCATTTCTAACTTTCTTAGGTGAAAACAACATCATTTTAGCATCATATCATAGAGTCCTTAAACCATCTTGTCTTGAAAACCTCAAAAATTGAATACCAAAAATTATTTTGGGAAGTTAAAGTCTAGAGTTGTCATTTGGAGAATCTCAAAAACCTCATCTTTTACAATCTATCCCGTCAACAAAATCTTAAACTCAACTCATTAGTCTATTTGTGGAATCACGTTATTTATCAAAACTATCACGATCACTTCGAGGTTTATAATTTTACATGTGGTTGCACTAGTATGAAAACTAATAAACTTGTCAAAGTTATCATCTTTTAGGTTCCAAAGTCAAGGTAACAAATGTCTCTTGAATTTAGCAAAAAATTATCAAAAGTTTTAAAAAACATAGTTCCCATTTTAGTCTTATGCCTTCAAAATTTCTTAAAATCAAAAAATACCAAAAACATAAAGTAGATTCATCTTAGCTGCATTCATACAAAAATATAGAAAATAGACACAAAGTTCAAACAACATCACTTGTATGGTTTTCACACAATCTCAAATCAAAAGAAAAGATATTGAACCATCTTCTAATTTGATGTACAACCCAACTAGTGAGATGAACTTTGGTGAAATTACTAGTAGTCACATGAACTCACAAATCAAACTCCTCCCCCTTTTGAGAGTTACACTTTGAAAGAGGTAAACCAAGGGCTCATGCCTGAAGAAATTGAAAACACATCTCAAGATCTAAGTATCTTGATAATTCTTGATGAAATTGTGTTAGTAGACCCCAACCATTATTTCATGCAATCAACACAACATGGAGCTAAGCTATTGTCTAACTATGACATAAACTCCATCATAAATGAGAGTCCTAACACTGTGACAACAGGATTTGGCGCCACAAATATACCTCCACCATCACTTACACATACTACATCACAACTCACATCACAGTTGAACAAAGGCATGCCTCTTGCCCAAATATTCCATTAAACATCAACTTTGAATGTTACATTTCCACCTACATCCACTAAACCCATGGAAAATCCATTTTCATGTACATCTACAACTACAACAACTCACACCATGATTGCAGCCCGAACTTCCAGTCATTCAAATACATCAAGATACAAATGACTAATCCTTCATATCTAGGACCACAAGTGCGTACCACATCCACTTCAAAAAACATAAATACACCATCAACAAGGAATTGATCCTTTTTTGGTATATGTCCCAACATCACTACAACCCAAAAACATCCAAACAATCTTGGTGCATAATCTAGATTTTTTTTTTCTCAACCCCTACCTCCATAGCAACCCAAAAATATTGGTTCATCGTCATCATTTAGGTTTAATCAACCCTTGCTACTGCAACAACCAAATAATCATGGTTTTGCTTATAAACTTGGGTTTTCTCAACCCCCACCTCCACTGCAACCAAACAATCAATGTTTGCACTCCATATTTGGGTATTCTCAAACCCCTTCATAATAACCAAACGATCATGGTTCTTCATATAAATATGGGTTTACACAACCCCCTCCATAATGACCAAACAATATTGGTACATCATTCATAGCTAGTCTTAACATTCCACCACCACCATCATCATTTACTAAAAATCCCCCATAAACCTCACAATATCACCACCAAATTCCACCCATACATCAACATCAAAATATACATGGATTTAATCCATAACACATACAAACCCATTTGGGAACCCCTCGCAAGGTTCCCCACAATATCTCACACCCACCTCAGTCCTAACAACACCATCACCTATGGACCTAATGGCTCTACAGTTACAAACATTATAAAATTATATGAAAAACATGCATATAAGTGGTAGTCAAAAAAACTACTCAATGGAGGATAGATGTCCTTATCCTTTTGATAGGAGCATAAACATGCCCCCCTTTCCTACAAACTTTATTATTCCAAAATTTGATAAATACACGTGAAAGGGAGACACTGTTTAACACATACAAGAATTCCATACAACATCCTTAGACGTGGCTTAGGAGCATACATATCTCATGAGAATATTTTAATGAAGTCTAGGGGAATGAGCCCTCAAATGGTTTACACACTTACCTTTTTCTATACAAATTTGGAGTGAACTAATGGATCAATTCATCGCACACTTTTCATACAACATATCAATTTCTATCAATATTACCCATATGTGTGTTGAGGAATAGGAAGATGGAAAGAACTTCTCATCATTCTTATAAATATGGTGAAGAATTGCTAGTAAGTGTGCCTACCATATACCAGAGAAGCAACTAGTCCATATCTTTGTGGGGAAAATAGCAAGGAGGTAATGTTCCACATGTGAGTCCATTTTTCTAAAACATTTGAGGATGAGATACAAAAGGGGTTATCCATTGATAAATCCCTCATTGCCAAAGGGCTTGTAAAATTTTGTAAGGAGAATAAATATTTTTCTCATAGTTTGAAACCAAAAGAGAAAAAATTTTGATCACAAAAAAAAATGTGACAAATGACAACATTGTAGATGCAAATATCATAAATAAACCTATAGTGTAGAAAAAAGTATCCCTTGCTTAATTTGGGAATAATTAATGATAAATTGGACTCAATGTTGCCTTGATCTATTGTTGTGAGGTGTTTTACACATCCACATTAGGTCATGAGCCCTGCTTAAGCTAAATTAACTTAACTTTTCCCTTATTTAATGTTGTAAAATATGTTTATTCACATCTTCACATTAAATTTGGGAGGCTTGTAAACTAAAGTGGACGTAATATAGTGTTATAATGTGTTTTACACATTCACATGGGATTTAGGGCCCTTCTAAGCTAAATAGACTCAATTTTGCCTTAATTTAGTGTTGAAAAGTTTATTTATTTACACTTTCACATTGAATTTAGGGCCCTATTGCATTTATGACATTTATATCATCATTAATAGGCTTCTATGACCCAAT